>LOND01008030.1:0-11183 GCA_014220965.1 Paragonimus kellicotti | reverse complement strand
GTTTCTAATCTACAACCGTTCTGTGTATTCTCCGAATTATCAGTCAGTAGATAGAAATAATACCAGCGGTTGCACTGTACCACTAGTTCTTTCCTGTGTTGTATTCATGCTGAAGTGAAAGCGATAAACTTCACAACAGTGGACAATGGAAACAGCGTTGAATGAATATGTTTCGTACGAAAGCAATTGGCGCATCATGAAGGCTATTGTGAAATACTGGCAAAGTCCTGGATCCTGGCTTTTTTACTGCTGGTCATTTTAGGATTGTAGCTATTCTCTGAGGTTATTGTCTGAGGTGGATAATTTTTTTCCTTTCAACTGTGATACCGCTAATAGGCCTTACTATTTTTCTCGGCTTCAAAGGAGTGTTGGTATATGTGACGATCACGAGAATGCTAACATTGTCTACACACTTCCAAAAACGTTTACGGGTCCCAACCTTTGGCAGCGTCTTCCATTGCTCAGCCATCGTTTGTGATACAGTTATCTCAAATGCTGATTTTGGCCTGGTTAAGAAATGATATTCGTCAATATTGTCCTCTCTGTAGATGAAGCGTATATATTGTTCAAGATGGTCTTCAAAAGCTGCCCATTTTACCTTCAGCATACTATTGGTGAACTGGTAGTGAGAAGCACTCATCGCGTGACGTTTTTACGTGACACATTCTTATCTATAGTGGACGTAAGGATGTTATTGTCCTCAGCAAGTAACTGGCATCCAGTGTACAAATCCTGTGCTAACCAACACAGTTATTTTGAGGCTCCAGATTTCAAAATATACTGATGAACTAATGAGAACGATCACTGTACACCAGTTCAGTCAAGGACTCCGTAAGTCACTAATACCGTCACCATTTGTCTTGAAGGTTTAGACAGTTCCACCGTGTGAAGTATGAAAGTATAGTTTGCTAGATTGGAGACTTTATTGCCGTTCATATCACTAGGTTAAGTGTTCTCGGGTGTTGCAATGTATCACAATCAATCGGCATGACTTACTTGGTTTTCCGTATACACCATGTACGCCGTTATTTGTCAACAGTCTACAATAAACAGCCCAAGTCCAGACGTAATAGTTAGGGGAACATTCTTAGTCTGGATATTTCCCCTACCCATTCAGTTGTGTACAGCAATCGCCAACTAACTTAAGAAATATAAATTGAATATCACCCAAAGCTGATCGTAGCTGTCGCATTTCCATGAACTTTTCCGTCGACCCCTTTCATCGGTAACTTACAAAACACGACAGAAGAACAGCATTGCTACATAGTCTGGTTACACTTACGCATAAATATACTTTTATAAAAATATTTCGGTGATATTTCATTCACTGCCCGGTCAACGATTGGACTTACGCCTGAGAGAATTTCATAATCTACTTTAGCGTTTTATTCATGTGAAGTTTTCTGATCCGCATTTCAAATACCGTGCTATTTTCAAATAATCCACACCAGCAAATCAGGTCATTGTCTGGTAGATAATGTCCACTTGAAAACCGCCCGCTGATTAAACTGCCGAAATTCGTGCGAGCGGCAAACTCCGGAACTGTGTCCATGCCCCACAACTCTGTGAGGTCACGTGCCTTGATCGGAGATACGCGCAGACCGGAAACAACCAATCATTGGTGGCATTCATAGCTGGATAGATTAGACGATATGACCTAAAAGCAGCATAAGTAGCAACTGAATAATCGATCATTTTAACAATTCCCGTAAAACAATTACACTATAGTTATGTTTAATGAATCCACCATGTCCTCTAAATAGGGCCACGGACAGTTTTTCGGAGCTGACCACTAAGCTGTTCTCCCATCGCAATATCTGTAATATCAAGAAAAGTATTTGATATAAAATGGCCAACTGGTCATTTCCCCCCCACATATATACCTTTTTCCGGCAGTTAGTTAAGCCTCAAAGGTTGGTTATTTTTCCTCATAGAGTATGGACATGGTTGAATCCAAATTTGGTTAATATCTGTCAATCATTTCTCGTCCTCCGTATCTGGACACGAAGGCAAAACAAATTTTTCCTAACGGAACACCTGCCAAATAGGAACGTAAATGAGAGTGCTCTCAACGATCAGTCAGGATTGCAGCGTTAGCCTGATCACTCACGCATAAGGAGGTTCACCACACACGCATAAGGGGGCTCACTACACACGCTCTGATAGTAAGGTCAGATCGCAGTTTTATGTTGTAGCAGACATAAATGTACACTTAAGGATGTGTCCGTACGATGAATAGCGACAGAGTTGATGACATTCTGATTGTTTGGTTGGGTTTCGAATACACCACAGCGTAACGAAAACCAGTTTTTGGAGCAGTAAGCGGGAGTATTAAACAGTGCTGCTGTAGCTTAATTAAGGTGTTAAGCTACGATAGATGGTGAGGAAAATGTGCGTCACGTGATGTGAGTGTTACATCTTACGTAAATCACAATTTCATACAAGATATGGTCGATAGCCTCCTACGCATGAGACAAATGACTAGATTTCGGTCTGCCAACTCTAACAGCTAGCTTCTAGCTTATTCTCTTTGGAAAGAGCTATTAGGACCATGAGAACGCGGGTTCGCCGTTTGTCCATGCAGAATATGTTGTGACCGATTAACGCAAGTCACTTTGAGTGAAAACCATGTACCGAGCATACAGATTAATATTTCAATGCAACTCTGATAAACTGGTCGCCAAATATTCATCCGTGCCGTTTATACAGTTGACAAACTCCAATTGTTTTTACATTTTCTCATCGTCAGGTGAGTAAGTTTTCCGCTTGTCATCTTGTGATGGGATAGGTGTTCTATTATCCACTTTCACGGCAGATCTGCTGCTGTGTATGCACAGTGTCTGATAGACGCTTGTTTCAGACGATCCTCAGACGCACACTAACTGGTGATTCAAAAATGCACTCATAATGATTATCTGGACCCTCTAGAGGGTTAAATAATCTTGTCCTTCTTACGTCAATATTGTTCACGTATTTTGTTTTTCTTCCAACCAGTAAAGTACAAAAACATTACCGATATGATATGTGTTCGTTAAAAGTGTGCTCTAAACAAGTGACACGTTTGAGTATTGCACTTTTTCTTAATGAATCTGATTAACCTGGTATTTATACACAGTTAACTTGTGATTGCAGCTAACCAAAAACTATTAGAATCCACCATCGGTGAACCATGAAACCAATCCCTCTAAATACACCGTAAGACGTTGGGGATAGTCTGCAGTGAGAAGTCCGGGAAACTGGATTAGTGGATATGACTAAAGATATAACATTCACCGAGGAAGCGTATTTCTTGATCAAAACTTCTACAATGAATTTGAAAACAGTATACTGTGTGCCTTCATATGGTTACCCTCCTACTAATGCAGTTCGAGGGAGAAATCTTAATCGGAGAGAGCAGGCACATAACTGTTAGGCTTTGACAACAAGCAAACTGATCCTAGGTGTATCCTCTTTGGAACAAACCGATGGCGAACATAGCAAAATGCCTCAAATGCCGACTTGTTGGAGTTCAGATTCTGAGTAGAACGGGTCTAAGCGCAATAAGGATGGGTATCAGCAAGGAGGAAATTCTCGTCAAGAATCTCAGTTAGAAGCCAAGAAGTCGGTATTCATCTATGGACAGTATTTGAAATATGGCAATTACGTTTTTTTCACGAATCAGCGGAATCCATCAGATGTACTAAAAGTGTTCACACACATTGAACCTGATGCACATAACAGTGAGTTAGGTAAACTATATCACTTACTGTTTTAGTGCATTTTGCGTGAACTAAAGTATATTTTCAGGTCGATCGCAACAGTGTTAGAAAATATGTTTGTTCCACCAGGCTTCCGTAATTTGTTCCACTTCTTTACCGGAAGTACACTCCTCACTGTTCAACTGAGCTCTTGTAGTTGAATCGGCTGGACGTCACAGAGGTCATGTCTGAGGATCAAACATGGTGTGCAATTCCCTGAAATTGACATTCGCACAAAACGTCCGTCGAACCTTGAGTCATGTGAACTGAAACTTTGTCATGAAGCATGAAGACAGTGGTGTTCAACTTTATTTTGCGGTTTTCTCTTGCTGGAATATGCAGTCTTCAGATTAGATCAGCATATAAGATATCTGTGATTACTGTCATTTGTGGAATACAATTATTCAGCACCATAACTTTAGCATCACAAACGATGATGCGTTTGGCTTTAAATGCACTTTGAACTTCTTTGACTGCCCGAGGTCATCTCGTTTGCTGTGATCGGATAGTTACTTTTATCCTGATCAAGACGGTGAATGCAATTTTCATCCTCATTCACTATGCACTTATCTTGCGCCTAATCATTCTTCTATACGTTCCTAGCATTCCTTTGACATTGTGGATGGTCTCAATGTCACGAGAAATATCTAATTAATACCATTCCCATTACACGACAATGAAACTTTTCTCATTTAGAGCACACCCACGTTTGTGACGCTTTGCTTGACTTACATTGAATAGATCAGTTTGTCATAAATTAAGGAGAAACACACTGTTGTGGTTACAGTGCGTACGTTAACTAGTGTTTGTCAAAGATGATTACTGCACCATACGTGTGTCGTACTGTTCCGTAGAACAATACCAGTGTCTGCCATTTAGTTGAATTCACTTATTCATTCATTCATTGAATTACAGTCTACCGGGTGCTCAGAAATGGATCTAAGATGGATCAACGTTGCTAACCGTTATGGTCATTGAGGCATGATTAGAATCGTAGCTTACTTTCTGCATAGCGTCAGCCAAAACCCGTGCACACACTCAGTGTTCTTAGAAAAAATGTACAAGCTAAAAACATGTGTAGGTAATGAATCATCGGAACTAATGTCTTTTCGAAAGAATAGACGGAATAGGGCAACGATCACCGGATATTTTATCGCGTTGACAATACTGTTCTGCGGAACATCCACTCGATGATATCTTACTGGATTGTACCTTCGCGGTGTGCATATAATATTTGTTCCAGATTTTGAAAATTCTTCCGGAATTCTGCTGAAATGAATTAAACACGCCTCACATTTGAATAAACCGTTAGCACTGAGGTCTAATCACAGTTCAGTACCAACCTGCTGCAAATCATTGATCCCTGTCAAAACAATTAGGTAAAGTACACTAAACATTTCGCCGAGGCAGTTTTGTTCGGCAATGATGCAGTGATATCGCGTTAGGCATAATCGAACTGTCATATTTGAACTCGCAGTTCACATGACTACTGTTCGGATGCAAGTTAAAACAGTGGAATTCCTAGGTTTAATTTCAAGTTGAACATCACCCACAATTGATCGCAGCTGTCGCATTCCCATAGACTTCCAGTCGAAGCGATAGCTGCGATCAATTGTGGGTGATGTTCAACTTGAAATTAACCAAATCCCCGACCAACTCATCAGCAATCCAAAATTCATACGTGTTTAGGAATTATGCATATCTTGCTCGATGTGTTTATTGATTTCTGTTGTTGACATTTTATGGAGTTGTCCTGTGGATTTACCGGTTCAAACAGTTACTGCATCCACTCAGGGGTACCTCGACTAACGCGTGCGTTACTCACAGTCAAATGTTCCTGAATCGTGAGGAATTATCATTAAGTTGCGCTTATTGTGGAGCCAATGGCACAGTGATCAACTCGGCCATATCATGAAAGCTGGAGATAGACTACTAGTTTCACCGTCCCCAAGGTCGTACATTACTGAAAGGCTCCATTATGGACGAAACTCGTGCTCGATACATGTTTCACAACAGATGAAATTGATTGTGCTTACGTTTGAGTCTCTGTGCAGAACACTGGTTACTTCGATTTACACATCTGAATACTGAACCACCGTTCTTACCGAGCCAAACCGTATCAAACATCTAACATTTCTCTCCGATTACAACTGTTGTGTGATTATTAGGAGAGTACTTGTCTATTTTGCTGTGGCACAACCTCAAGTTTTTCTGAGGTGTTGCTCATCTGAAATTTACTTCCACTTCTGTCAGCTCGAAGTTGCTACATCTTGGTGCCACTGTAGGTGTTTCCTTGTAAATAACGGTGTATAATAAAATTCAATATAATGGAACATTTTATTCCGGCTACAGGACAACTCAAGACGAGTGTATCCCATACGAACTTGGTAAGCGATCTTTACAATCAAGTTGGTTGTTTCATTTAGCAACCGGTGATTATGACTGGTTTCCATTTCTACTTCAGTTCCATGCCTTAAAAATCTGCCAATCCGAACTGAAAAGCACAAGTTAGAACAAATATTAGAAACATACGGGAACGCGTCAGTAACTCTCATCTCAATCATCCATGGTTCATATTAGATTCATTGAAGTTCGTTTGTTACGTTTATTGTTCTATGTTTGATACAATGGGGCACATTGAATTCTTTGCTTTGTTTTCAGAAAGTCGACCCTAAATTAACCTTCATTTTGTCCTTCACTGTGTGCAGCGAACAAACCTGATGAACTTTGTACCATGACTCCAAGCATACAAATGTCCGATTTTTCTTCACAACTATCACTGCTTACCTACTGAAAAACATTTATCGTTTTGATATTGTTTAACACGCCCTCACCTTCAACTACTCCCCGGTTGTTTCAATGAGCTCACTTCCCATTGACTGGTGGCCGTATAGGAACTCGTTTTTGGTGGCTCCATTCTGAAAGCTTTCTCCTGTTGGATAAATTGAGTATCCGGTCAATTCACATTCACGGTAAGAGAGAGCACTTTTATTGTGGTTTTGTCAACAATACCGTATAAATTCCATTCTTTCGATCGCCTTTTCTCATTATTTTTCTCAGACTTGGGAAATAGTCGCATTAATCCGACCGTCTGAATCAGTGTCATTGTAACTGCTGATTGCACGTTACCGAGTGGATTATACCAAATCGTTAAGGGCGGTTTAACAGTTCACCTATTCTCCATATTGGTTACTCTCATGTTTCACTTGTCCATTTTGTCTCTTCATACTAAATTCTAAGACACAGTTATACCTACTCCAGAATGTTCTCCATGTGCGGTCTAGTTTGAAAAATAATTAGAAATACAGACTTTTGTACGTGCATGTAATTCTAACATGTATATTCTTTAAATCGTAAATAGTATTTCAACAGATGAGAATATCGCGTCGGTGTGATTAGTCAAAGTGTATTGGGTTCACAAGTGGATTACGGTTTTTCGAAATGTAGCATGGTTTCCAATTTTCTCATCAAATGACATCCATCATTTGTATGATCTGGTTGTGGAATAGCAGTGCAAGCTTGGTAGATGACATCTCTCAGCTTCTACCGTGACTCATGATTATTTCCGATTTCGTATGCTCGACAAACCACCAGTTCGCAGAGTTTCTTTGGCGTTTGAGCCACATATGTGACATTCTTACAGTTGTGACCGCAAAGACGCTTGGCCTGCAAATTCGTTTATTGCACGAACTCCCGTACAGGTCATGTTAAACATGGGACCACAAACGTGTACACTCATTTGCACGGCTGATGTGCATTCACATACATTGGGTGGCAGTACGTTGTCATTCGCCCTGGTGGCACTTCTCCCATAGCGCGTACACACTATTCCAATAGTCACTTCTGGTCCGTCGTCTTCCTGGCGTTGGGGCTTGCCCTTTGTTCCCGAATGTCGCTTGTGAGTAGTATACTACTCACAACGAAACTGCCTGTTATACAACATTACTACGTAGTTGATAAGTGTCATGCCGAAAGGACTAATGTCCGCCAACTCGTAAGCGTAAGCATTTTAGAGATCAATTATCTAAGCGAATAGGTCATAGGATCCAATCCAATCACACAGACAAGGACGTGATTACGGGTGCACTGACGTGCTCGGAATGGTGACCCAGGCAATAAATTATGTGAAGGCTTGAGCAAATATTGTTTGCTAGCATTGCTTCTCTTCCAGAAAGTTGAATTTGCATCGACCACTGAAGGTGAAGGGAATCCCGGATAATCAGTATCCCAATCCTAATCGACCGCCAACTATGTTACGTTGGGTCATTTCTCAGGTCGCCACAGTAGTTCATCCACCTATCCATCTGGTCCATCAACATCATTTTTCTGATCACTAAAGTATACCGACTTCAGATAATCGGCTCTCAATACATGTTGGGCCACCCTCAGTAAATGTTCAGTCTGGGATAGGCAACTGGTGAGTTACACGGAGGTTTCGGCCAGCCAGAAATGTCGCAATCTCCAACAGTCCGTATGATGTTGTTCCCAAACAAATGACCTAGCAGCCTTCCAACATTCGTTGCATTGCGACCAGAAGGTATTGTAGTGGGGAAAACAACTGTGCAGTAGGACCGCGGGCAACGGAAAGCGGCAACGAGCGTACCCTAAGGTGGTGGAGTGTACAGCGCCAACACGCAAGCGTAAGCATTTTAGAGATCAACTATATAGGCGAAAAGGTCATAGGATCCAATCCAATCACACATACAAAGATGTGGTTACGGGTGCACTGACGTGCTCGGAATGGCGACTCATGCAAACGGGGACCGCACATGCGCACGTTTCTGCGTATGCACGCCTGTCAGGACACAGCGAAGTCGACTGAAATCTGTCGTAGAATTGCCAATCCGGTTTCACGTGACCAACCCTCTGCCCCAACCTGTTCAGTTCCTTGTGCATTTCACGCCAGTAATAAGTTGATGCACACTGTTGAATTAACTCGACCCGCTCAACAGCCCAGTGACGCGTCATTGAATGCATGAGCATTGTTCTCTTCAAATGTCACGGATTGTGTCCCCGGGATAACGGACCACAATACAGAAGGAACTCTCTGCGAATCAAGGCTGCCTACAGCGATAAATCGACAGTGATCGTACGACATTTGACTTGTTAAATGGAAATACGTCCGCCCAAAATGAGTGAAACTCAATACATCAAGACTATGTTCATTTGATGAGTTTGTTCTTCAGTAGTCCACTTCTGATAACTTCGTCACGATCAATAGAAGCATTATGATGACACGTCCGTAAATACGTGCAACTGTCATAGGAGAGGTCCGGGATTCATTTTTTAGATCACACTAGAACATGCACAACGAACCAGTAGCTGCGATTTTTCATTCAGCTGATTGTCGTAAACAAGGGTGATAACATGCAGTTAGCCTGGTAAGGTGTTGCGTGTGGTATCTAGGGCTTGATTTGAAACAAAACCTATATTTACTATCACAGCTGTGCATCAGTTCATACCATGTGTATAAGACTATTGAGCCGGTAATCAATCACATATTGAAAAAGCTAGTTTTGTACGCGCTTTCAATGAAGGTTCGCTTACTATGCTAATTTATTCATCAAAAGGATTAGTTGTTCGAGGTTTTCATGCGATGATACATACCGACAGATTTGTTTACGAAAACATAGTTGGTTTAATTGTTGGCAGGTTATTGTGCATGATAAATCATTTGAAACATCCATATAATGAACGGTAAAGATAAGGAACGACTATGGAAGTGTTATAACATTTGACGGATTCGCATTTCATTTCGGATAGAATTTTCACGCGAGTACACGTATTGTAGCGGAAAGGCGTCCAATAAAGCACAATCTTTATTGTCCAACACGCTAGTTACCATGCTACGCACGCGCTCGCGTTTATGAGTCAGAATTCCAGTCCACAACACCCAGCGCCTTCTATCGGGGGGTTTTCCGCCTGCCACTCCTCGTCCGTTAGTCCGATCTTGTTGAGCGATAGCTCGTCCGGTCGCTCGTGTTGTCCGCCATCTATCCACTGTGGGCTTTGACTGTATTCCGCGACCGTGTCGAGATATTCCTTTGAGTGTTGGAATAATCGCGCCCCGATCTGGTCGTCCATCCTATTTTGCCTGCCATGCCTCGCCCGTTGATCCGATCCAGTCGAGCGATGACTCATCCGGTCGCCCACGTTGTCCCCGATCTGCTCGCTGTGGGCTTTTGGACGTACCTCCCCCGCGTTGAGGTATTCCGCCAAGTGTTGGAATACTCGCACCTCCGGTTTGATAATCCACCACAGTATAGTTAGATATAGTTATGGATGTACATGAACAGTGAATAGAAAGTGCAGATGGAAAATTTGAGACATATTGTCCTTTAAAGAATCATCGCTGGCATTCACCTTTATAAACAACATGATTCTGTAACAGAGAATTAAGTTGTGTCGTTCTTTTTTGAGCATTCATTGAGATTGCTCAAATACGTGTCCCACAATAACCAGCGACATCAAAACAGTTTTGAGAATATTACCGATAGCTTACTAGATATCCAGACATTTCCCCCAAAGTCATTCGTACACCGGGCCAGTCATTAACCCGTCTCATCTCGATAAACAGAACGAATGCGTAATTACGTACTCATAGTATCTGGTGTAGCAGTTGGCCAAACCGATATGTGGTATTGTTGCGGATGGCACAAGGGTTGTTTATTCAGAAAACCAATACATGGGTTATGCGCTTCAACATGACTACAAACAAAAACACTCATCTGCGTACGGTACTGGTCCCAGAACGTCACGGTTGCCACAGACGCCAATGCTCAGTTCCTGTATGTACCAAGAACCATTTCATGTCATGCTGCACTCCAATGTTTCTTCTTGTATTTTTCTCGCGGCTACTTCAATGTCAAAATCCATGCTCCTGCCTCACTACTGAATAGTAGTGATGTGAGTAGTATAGTGTGATCGTTCATCCTCCCTACTCTCCCTCCTTCACAAAATTTGTTCCGGCTGCAACAAAGGCCGTTCAGGTTCTCTTCGTTCTTTCGACTATCTACGAGTTGCGTCGGTGCTGTTGATACACGTGGTATGCATTCCTTTCTGATCGGAGTATCATACCATTTATAAAACTGGCTTCCGTGCACTCGATGTTGATTCTTCTCATTCTTAATCAGATACACTGGGCCACGGCGGTCCACTACTACATGCGGTCCCCTCCACTTTGCCAAAAACGTTCCAGGTCCGAGTCCTGTTGCCTCCAGGCTCCGCCGGTCTCTGTACTTAACTTTCGAACCAATTTCAAACACTGCACTCCGACCCGACAACCTTGCAGTTGACTGCTCCTTGGAAAATTCTTGTGCGTTCGTCAAGTTTTGGTTGGCCACTCTCCGCGCTTCTGCTAATTCACGCGTGCTCATCCGTCGGTCTCCCATCTAACCAGTCTCTTGATCGACTGGCAGGCGCGGTAAACGCCCATACATTAGCTCG
>LOND01008027.1:7218-19511 GCA_014220965.1 Paragonimus kellicotti | reverse complement strand
CCCTAATTATTCTCCCGTTCAGATCCCCGTATCCTGGAAGTATCTCAGCCCACATACAACCATGAATATTCACAACACTGTTAATTCCATACTGCATCGGCCGTCTCGCAGTATAAACCGGGTCGCCCTATCTGCTGCATACAGCAGGGTGGATAGGCGAAAACATGCTACTGCTGACCCCTCTTTCATTGTCCTATCAAATTTGGGTCTCAGTCCCTTCGGCCTCGGTTCCACAACAGATACAACTAATCTGGGCAGAACTGTCCAGTGAGTCCCACTTAGACTTAGTCCTATAGAGTTCTCTTGTTTAGGTCTAAAATGCAAATTACTATAGGTATTTTTAGTGTTCACATTCTGATACAGATGGGTTGACATACCGCTCTCGCACGCCCGTTGGATTCATTGATTTCTGATATCTGCTGCATTTCAGAGACTAAAATCCGGGACAATAATCAACGCACAGAACTGACAGCATACAACCTGTCCACTCGATACTGGTTCTGCACTTCGTGTGACTCCATGACCACTGTTAGTGGTCACATCGGAGTACGTATAGTCCTCAGCACGACAGCTGCAGCCATATGGGTGGGCTAGATTTCTGTTAACGGTAGACTGCGTCGTCCGGTTGGTAGGTTCTGTTAAGGTCAGCTCTAGATGCCAAATCATCAGAAATATTTTTGTGTGTCTGTTTATGCTCCAACGGACTGTAGTGGTGTCCTTGTTGATGCCTTTCGCCCGAATTTGGCAGAGGTCATTAAGTCCCCACGTAGTTCTGATATATTGATTTTGACCGGATATATGGACGCTCAGGTAAGCCAGTTTAGTAACACCGAGTATGTTTTGGGTGGCAGGTTTACACTGTCATTACATGGCGTGAGCAATAACGAGGCAACGTTGCATCTGCGCACCGAGCATAGACAAGTTGTGAGCATCGTGCACGTCATTGTTATACTTGACGTCCTTCTCCGCATCAGGGCTGGTCTCAGTGATAGCGTGCCTCTATTCCGCATCATCGTTCTTATTGAAGTATACACTTAGATTCAGATCGTGCATCGATACGTTGCTGCTCTGCAAAGACACATTTTAGACAATCTCAATGCCACTGATGAACTCCCACTACCCAACCAACTGAACGTGATTACGACCCCATGTACCGTTCAAGCATCGACCGTACACATAGGGCTTTGGTTACACCATACCGCATAAGTATGTTTCACGTATTTTATCACCGGTAGTTGAGTCGGTCCCGGATGAACCACAGTATTTGAAACTTGTTTACGACTAGGCTGTTCTAGGCCAAATTTACTGAACGCTGTTGATTTTGGAAGAAAACTTGGAAATTATACGCATGGACAGAAACTGGAAGATAATGAGGTATATCATTGCATAAAAACTAGCACAACGCAGATTTTGGGTGGCTTAAATAGAAAATACTGAGTCAACGACGTACAGACGTTCAGAGCCAAGGAAATATTTTAAAACCACGACAAAGCGTATGCCGACCGGTTATGAGTGGGTTCCCAAAACAGTGAAAGTACACCGGTATCCGATCCAGTGACTCAAGGAGCCCGAAAGATTGCACGACAACTTAAACACAGCAGTTTTACGGCTAGCAATGAGACTCCGTAAGTTCCCACAGATAACCATCTGCGTTCGCCCCTTGGCTGGAAAAATCGTTGAGGTACCGATTACATCGATTTAACAGTGGCTTACGTATTCAGCATAAAAGTAGAGAATAATCAGTTAGGGATACGTCCAACTGCAAGAGACTCCTAATCACTCCCAAAACGGCCTTGTGTTGAAAAATGATGAGTGAGATGGTACCAAGTACGTGATGGATAACCTGACGATCCTGTTTGCATGCAGTATGGAGAGTGAACGTTTACCCTTGGCAAATGGACAAGGGTTTCTGCACTCGTGCTCCTTTCTTGCCCAAAGAGTACAGGCATCGGCTTGAAAAGGCTCAAAGTAGGAAACAGATGAATAGCTGTAGCACGGATACGACACTCTGCGATTGCTAAGGCGAATACAGAATGTAGGATTTATTGTCCGTTTATTCCAGCTCGGAAGGACATTCTCAGCTGCGCATGCCAGCGAAAACAGTCAAGACAAAGCCCAGCGAGTCAACGGATGTACAGTCCTTGAGCCGAGAGGCTATTGGGATTGTCATCTCGCTCAGATGGCTTTAAGTCTGCGTTTCCTTACGAGCATGTGGCGGCAATACCACAGAAACCGTGGGTGCGCGACTCAGCCTTCATAACGCTTTGTAGCCAAGTCATTCGTCTATCGTAGTTTCAGTGACACAAGGAAGTCCGATCCAGTGACATGATCAGTTATCTAAGTTTCGCAGTCGATCATCAGGCTAGGCGTGAGGTTTCTGTGAGACTTCCGACTTGCGGCTTGCCATACAGCAGGTCTGACCTGGCAGTTAGTGACTCTCGGGGCTTCTCGAAAATCGGGCGATTATGGTGCACATAACTTTGTTGCAATGAGCTGCTTCCCGTTCGAAAGGCTTGCGAGATTCCGTTTTGCAAGGTTTAAGATGCTAACCGAAGAGTTAAGTTAGTTTTCCACTAGTACCTTACCGCAACTAGTAAGCAGCAATGTCACACTTGAGCATACTTAATTCCATTCATTTTCAGTGCAGTGTTGCCATTCCAACGCTACTGACGTCGACTTCACTCGGCTTCTAGGCATTTGTTACCACATGCGAAGCAGCAGACATTACGATAAAGCAGCTCTCGCGTAGCTTATTTGTAAGCATACAAACACCATCCGATATGTGCACATCCAAAAGGATTCACGTCCCGGTTGGGCAAAAAGGGTATTTGGCAATGGCGTTCTGTAATACTGTACGACCTAGTTTCACTCACTGCTTGAGTTATGACAGCAGACGAGGTCGGCCTGTCGACCACCAGCTGTTGCGGTTGACGGGTTTTCTTTCAGTAGAACCGAGAATGAGACGATAAGTTATTAAAGCTTCCTGTGAGTCTGGACGTTTTTCAGTAAGACCGGAATTTGAATGAACTCGCGTTAACTGGTCAGCAATGACGCGGTCTATATGAGAACAGGACTATTTCAGAGAAGGGTACAGAGCAGTCCAAATATCACATAGGTTCTTATAGCTTCTCGGCTGTTGAACTTTTCTAAATGAAAGAGGCGACCGAAATGTTGTTTACCTTCATTGTTTGGGGGTAAACAAAAATAAGCACAGCATACCGGTCGCAGGGCTAACTACAAAAATGTAAGATTGCGAATAGCTGCTGCAGTGTTCTCAAGATATGTGTCATAGTTACAGAGCCTCGTTTGCGGCCTCCGGTGACAGTTTTCGGGTTGCGACAGGTACAGGGTCTAGACCCATGAAAAATACATCCTGTTGGGTGATTAAACATTCAAGACTCCGCTTACAAGCAGCCCGATCCAAATCCCCAAAGAAATGTTCGCATCATGATCATCGTAGACAGCAATACATCAGTGGCACGCGATCATGCTTAACTGCCATGCAACCAATCAAACCCTGTACAAGAAGAGGGTAGAAAAGAAGTGAACGGGACACGAAGGGACATGACTGTTAAAAGCAGCTTCGTTTATATTCAGACTTTTAGCATCACCTTGCAAACAAACAACCGAGCTGTAAGTGAAAGTAAGGCGTCATCAGCAAGACAGCTTCCTTACGGCTTTCACTGCCCCGCATCATTAAGTGCACTCACTTCACAGACAACTCGGCCAAACAACGACAACATTCACGCCACTGAGCTCGATTAGCCGCCATCTCACCTAACGTCTCAAGCCACCGACTCTGAGTCGCGAGGGCCCCAGCCCGGGAGACGAACCCGATCTACAGTGGCCAACCCCTTCGTGAACGATTTCATTTGTCTACGCCAGGTCATCTGTCCACCTCGCACCTTGCGCCAGTCGGCCGCAGCGTCGGCAAACAGTGCTCGGTGTGGCAAACGACTAGCTGGCATCCTTAGTACATGACCTAACCATCTAAGTCTGTGCAAATGTAGCGACTGAACAAAAGAACTCGTTTGACAATCAGTGCCAAACACCCGCTTCCTAACCTCCTCGTTGCTTACTCGCTGGTGCCACCCGATACGAGCGATTGAACGCAGACATCGGTGGTCAAATACCTGGAGACGGTTCACGTCCTCTACCCTGAGTGGCCACGTTTCGCTGCCGTAAAGTAATACAGCCCTCACTGTTGTTTGATATACACGACCCTTAAGCTTTAGGGAAATACCTCTCTGTCGCCATAGGTGTCTTAGATTAGCGAACACCGCCCTAGCCTTGGAAATACGCGCTTCTATTTCATTCCCTACACCTCCGACGCCACCGCTGATGCAGCTTCCCAGGTATACAAACCGGTCAACAATCTCCATGACTTCATTATCTAACATTAAATCTACGTGATCACAACAATCTTGCAGAAGCACTTTGCATTTTGAGGCTGCAAAGCGCATTCCGAAGTACTTAGCAGAACGCGAAATAGCGTCCAGCGTTGTTTGTGCCGCTTGAAAGTTGTCAAACAACACCTTGTCGTCAGCATAATCAAGATCAGTCAGTCTTTCACCAGGTAGGAGGTCCACGCCGGCATCTTGTGAGTGCCACAGACAATCCTCCATTATTTCGTCCATCACAAAATTAAGAAATGGATGAAAGAGGACAGCCTTGACGTACGCCGCTCCTGGTGCTGAAACTGTCAGACAGTTCACCGTAAACCCTAACCTGAGCTGAAGCATGTTTTCGCCTATCCACCCTGCTGTATGCAGCAGATAGGGCGACCCGGTTTATACTGCGAGACGGCCGATGCAGTATGGATTAACAGTACTGTTTGTATTCACGGTTGTATGAGCTGAGGTACTGCCTGGACGCTCAGACTCAGGCAAAAGAGCGATTAGGTTTCTCAGCTGAGGCCTTTGGCTCAAAAGGTTGCACCACAAAGTAGCGAATGGGCTGACAGTTTATCAGAACTGGTACTTTTTCCGGAAAAAGATGCCAACCTTCTTCCAACCCCCAACCTGGAGGACCAGGAGACTGGTTTGTCAGACCTCTACCCATTGGCCTGCCTGGTATGAGTGACTCTATCGGTGTGGTGGCCACACCGTCCAGTTTAGCCCAATAGGTCATCGAGATGCGCAAGCCGTCACACCACGTCAAAGTTAATTCTCGCATGCAGTTAAGAATAAAGTGAACTAATTGTGCGATTTTTCGGATATATATCAATAATTATGAACGCAACGGCCAATGGGAAGTGAGTGAGGATATCTGGACAACTTTCGCAGACTATTGAGTTCGTGGTTCGGTGACGACCCTCGAGTCATTCACGTTATAGCCGAAGGCATGTCACCAACCGTTTGATGTGGCTAGCGTCCAAGTTAGAGTCAGACCGCCTAATTAACTGTACTAACCACATTATTACGTAATTCGGAATGAAAGTTGAACAGATGTTCCGGCTATCAGAAATGTTATCGTATTAAGCCGAGTGATTGGTGTCGACCGAGAGTACAATACCTGGATATCCAATGACCGGCTAAACATCAATGGAAACTGTCGACGCATTCAAGGAATCCTGCAGTACTACAGCGTAAGTGAAAATTAGCTGCGGCTTGCAGTTGTAGTCAGTTATCACTTAAACAGTACGCACAGCGTGCAGCGATTGTGTTAATAAGTTCTAACTGGTAATTTCCAGCTCGCAACGTATTTTTGCTTTGGTCGATAGCCACTAAAGTCGCCTTAGAAACGAAGTTGTGTCACAATTTATTCATTAACTTTTTAGCTTGGCGTGGCTCGAAGTGCGTTTGGTTGCATGTTAGTTGACAGCATATGCACTAAGCATATCGAGTTTTCGTCCTTCATTATGATTCACACTGAATATTATACCGATGGATGAATCCTACACAGTAGGACGCATTATTATGTTTGCTTTTTAAGTTGGTTGTTTCCGAAAAAGTGCGTATACCGTTGTTTTTCTCCATTCATGTTTGACTCTGAGTCGATAATTTCTACTTGCTTGTAAAATCGCCGTTTTAGTTTTTAATGATTGATAAGTGGTCATCCGTTGTCCACCAAACAGTGCAGTCATCACGCAGCTCTGTGTCACCTCGAAAAACTAGTCAGTAGAGAACAGGTTAAAAACATAAAGATCATTTTCTACGAAGAGGCCCAGTTAAAGCTACCTCTTAATTAACTAAAGCTATGCGATAAACATCCTGCGAGGCAACAAACTGCGCCTACACGAATCCCCCAAGAATCCTGATATAAGCAGTCGGAAACCAGCGCGAGCAATACTCTCATCCGTTTACAAGCTTTTTCAAGGGATCAGTTAGCCAAAACATAATGTAGCGAGAAGGCGTCCAATAAAGCACAATCTTTATTGTCCAACACGCTAGTTACCATGCTACGCACGCGCTCGCGTTTATGAGTCAGAATTCCAGTCCACACTTCTGCCTGGTTTATCTGTGTGATCGGCGCCTTCTATTGGAGGGGGAGGGAGGGTTCCGCCTGCCATTTTTCGTCCTGTCAGTTCGTTCTCGTTGAGCAATGGCTCGTCCGGTCGCTCGTGTTGTCCGCAATCTATCCACTGTGGGCTTTGACCGTATTCTACGACCGTGTCGAGATATTCCTCCGAGTGTTGGAATAATCGCGCCCCCGATCTGGTCGTCCATCCTATTTTGCCTGCCATGCCTCGCCCGTTGGTCCGATCCAGTCGAGCGATGACTCATCCGGTCGCCCACGTTGTCCCGATCTGCTCGCTGTGGGCTTTTGGACGGACCTCCTCTCCGCGAGTGTTGGAATATTCGCACCTCCGGTTTGATAATCCATCACAATAATATACCAATGAACATGCAACTCTTGGTAACCATTCTGGCACCGTCGCCGTAATTCGCAATGCATAAACAAATGTGGGTTGTTAAGATTCAGTTTCTTCGACTCTATAGTCAAGGTAGCAGCCCTAGTGCAGAAACCCTTGTCCATTTGCCAAGGGTAAACGTTCACTCTCCATACTGCATGCAAACAGGATCGTCAGGTTATCCATCACGTACTTGGTACCATCTCACTCATCATTTTTCAACACAAGCCGTTTTGGGAGTGATTAGGAGTCTCTTGCAGTTGGACGTATCCCTAACTGATTATTCTCTACTTTTATGCTGAATACGTAAGCCACTGTTAAATCGATGTAATCGGTACCTCAACGATTTTTCCAGCCAAGGGGCGAACGCAGATGGTTATCTGTGGGAACTTACGGAGTCTCATTGCTAGCCGTAAAACTGCTGTGTTTAAGTTGTCGTGCAATCTTTCGGGCTCCTTGAGTCACTGGATCGGATACCGGTGTACTTTCACTGTTTTGGGAACCCACTCATAACCGGTCGGCATACGCTTTGTCGTGGTTTTAAAATATTTCCTTGGCTCTGAACGTCTGTACGTCGTTGACTCAGTATTTTCTATTTAAGCCACCCAAAATCTGCGTTGTGCTAGTTTTTATGCAATGATATACCTCATTATCTTCCAGTTTCTGTCCATGCGTATAATTTCCAAGTTTTCTTCCAAAATCAACAGCGTTCAGTAAATTTGGCCTAGAACAGCCTAGTCGTAAACAAGTTTCAAATACTGTGGTTCATCCGGGACCGACTCAACTACCGGTGATAAAATACGTGAAACATACTTATGCGGTATGGTGTAACCAAAGCCCTATGTGTACGGTCGATGCTTGAACGGTACATGGGGTCGTAATCACGTTCAGTTGGTTGGGTAGTGGGAGTTCATCAGTGGCATTGAGATTGTCTAAAATGTGTTTTTTCGCCACTCTGTTTCTCACACGATTTGAGGCTGACCACAAGTTTCAAGAAGTTGAAAGTGACGTTACTAAACACTATCACTGTGGCTGGAAGAAACTTGACGAACATTGCCAGACCAGCCACGTTGTATTGTAATTTATAGTCGAATGTCTGTGCCGTACGGTTTTTGGGACGGTTGCTGTATCGTCGCGTGATCTTTGATTCAGTCTGTCTAGTTTTAGTCCACTTCGCTATGTTAAGTGATCATTAATTTATTACGAATGTACTCGATGTAGTTACTAATGTGGAAGTACAAATGGCGCTCTTACATTGACCCGCGTTTACCCATACACAGCCGCCTACTTTGCACATTTCGAACATTTGACCAGATTTCTCTTCCATTCGTTTAGGCTCCTGCTGCTACGTCCAAAAGACCAGTTGCTCCGCCTGCGCAAAAGAATCCTGTTTTTCTCTTCTATTCCGAGGATTCTCCTGGTATCAAGGTCGGACCTGTACCTGTTCTCGTGATGAGTCTTTGCTTCATTGTATCTGTTTTTCTACTTCACTTCTGGGGAAAGTATACTCGATCGGCCTAAATAAATGTCTATTTTTGTTTGTGTCTTGATGTTCTTGTTCCTTGAATTCGGGTCATGTTTCGTGGTGAGGGACCGTATTTTAGTATGATGTACACTGGAGGGTTTTCGAAGTATGCCCTAGGTCGGCACTTGCCGACGTAAATGATTCAGATAACTTATTGACAGGCCTCAATTTTACCACAAGCGTGCTTTTGTCAAACGGCATCTGAAATCGCTATCATCACATTTTTATGAACAGTGAATCGACTCTTGAAGTGGTCATCGTCATCAACTGTTGGCAATTGTTGACTAGAGTTAACTTCCTTCCTTCCCAAAGTTGAAATTTATGAATCAGCGTGCGGTTTACCCGAGGAATTACCGTGGTATGCGCTGATCTGGAGTCCAATCACAACGCCAAATCTGTTACTGTTTGAAATTGCCCACGGGTAGTTTTATTTGTACAATCATTCGATTTGACTTTCCTTATAATACCTTTTTTACATTGTACGTGGGCGTTCACTACTTTTGGCTTTACTAAACGATTGTTAACTTGAGCGACCCGCCTAAATTGGTGACGCGAAGTGGATGTTTCCTTCCAATCCGCTCGTATATTTTACCATAGGTGGTGTATTCCCTTTGCTTGCTTCATTTGACACACATATTGAGAAAGTAACTTCACCAATCGTTGGGCTTTGGGTTGGATTGTTAGTGAAGTCTTGTTTCATCGTCAAAAAGTAGATGTAATAAACCAGCTTGCTGTGCAACAGACTAGGCCACAGTCGAGCAGTGCGCTGTCAGATGATCCGTTATCGGTTGGGCTAATAGGACCGGTAACCAAAGTTGCTTTATGTGGACACACCTCACGGAGACGGAAAGAAATCAGCGAGCATGGTAGCAAGTATCCGTCGCTGGTGAAAGCTTTGTTGAGTAGGATTCACACAGTGCCCATTTTTGGTCAAAATACGTCGTCTGGTCTATGAGGAGCCATGCTGATTTACCCCCAGATGCTTCCGTCTTACTTTCAAACCACGTTGACTTTTAGTTATCTCACTAGTTTCGTTTGTGGGTACGTGTTTCTCGTCACACTTATTGGCGCGAAAGTTACTTATAATCAGAAGATAATAGCGATAAAAATACATATGTAACACGTAAATAGCAGTGTACTATGTATAAGCGAATAACAAACTAGATAACAGTGTTTGGACTTATCAAAATCCTGATAGCACCGTAGAAAGTGATTGTTGTGGATCACTGATTGAACAAGTGGAGGCTTGTAGGGTGTGACAGGGGGATGGGTTGATGTGCGAACAGTCCTCGATGTGTTTGAAGTTGTTCAGGCTTCGGAGACGAATCCTCCCGGTGTGACTGTGTACCGCTCAGTTCGTGTCACTGAGTCCGGCCACGATGTGTTGTGTCATTCCTGTTTCAAACCTCCAGTAACGTGGACTCGTGTAGGAGGGCCTGACGGCTTTTTGGCTTGACAATGCTCGTGAATAATGACAGTCCAAAACCACGAGCGGGATGTGTTTTCTGCCCAACTCCTAATCTCTATGTTCCTATTCGGCAACGAATCATACTGTGGCACGAATGGTTGGGTGTGACACATTGTGTAAAAGACTGAAAATCCCGTCGTGACATAGCCGACGACATTAGTGGTCGGGATGTGACAGTGGAAATGTCACAACCAGTAGTACCGGGATGGCTATACAGTTGAATGTTGATCGAGTGTGGGACTGTCAGTCGTGTCGGGCACACAATCTACGAGCACGGCTGCTACGTTACAATTCGGGATGTAGGGTAAAATGTCACAAAACGTTGAACCGCGTTGAAACATAAAATACAATGTATTAACGAGGTTATCAGTGTAGACATGGACAAAAATGCGTCAGTTATATGTCCGGTCAAGAGGACACCTACACATTACAGCAGATAAACTCAGGCAGTATGAACCTGCAATCCAAATGTCGCCATAAGAGCTGCGAGCTCAGATTTACTGGCACGCCCAGTTCAGAGTAGCGAAATTCAATAGATGTAGTGTTTAGTTAGCCGCCAATGCCAAATGAAAGCGGAACTGAAAATACGAAGAATACATCGTCACTCTCATCGTTGAGGCTTACCCTGACTTCAGTGTTTTTTCTTTGTCTCAAGCTTCCTCGTCAAGCAAACACCAGAGCCTGCTATCTGAACCCCCTGGGATGTACATGTGATGTTATGGTTCAAAGGGAAAAAACGTCGTTATGCATGAAACGACCATCCCCACGTGGTGTTCGTTTATTTCAGTGCGTTCGTCTTGTGATACCCACCCTCTAATCAGTGAGAGACAGCCAAAGCTTCTAATTAGTATCCGAACATATTCACGCTCTCCCGTCGATATCTCTTGTGGTGACTCAGTTAAGGTGATTAGAGTGTCAGTTCAAAATGCCCACTGTGGCAGATGCTTTTGGGAGTATATTGTAGTGAGTCGCATGCTAGTGAGGTCGTGAGATTTCATTTATTGAAGGCAACGATTCCGCAGGTGGACGTTTTCTTGCGAAGTTACAGTTTACTTCAGTAAGTGACATGCTATCATAGCAATTAGTTTGAACGATTATCCCAGTATATTCCCTCTGAGCTATACTCAACAGATTGGGGCGGACGTCAACAAACAGGCTCGCTGGTGAGACGCTCTTGCGCTCCGACAATTTCAACCGTTTCTAACGCTTTTTTACATACGCCAAAAGCTCTTGTGCCCTAATTTAAACGTTCGTTTGATCTTCCTGATTTCGTACTGTATTAGGCGCCTTCTAATCGAACAGTGGAGATCTATGAGCAAAGCGATCGGCCATTCAAGCTGTGCACTGCATACATATTGCTACTCTCAATGTATGAACAGAAACTATGGCGTGCAAAGTTTGCCGCTGACTTCAACCTTTCTGTGTAACCGGGTCGGCTACTTCATGTCGTCCCGTTTTGTTTGCAATAGGTTCTGTGCGATTACACATCACCACGTCGTTCAGTAAAAGATAGTCACAAGCAGAGAATAGAAAGGCGGGTCAGCGTAATGAAGATACAATAAGTCCCTCACTAAATATCGTTTAGTGCAATGCCTGGCGACTTCTCGAACTGGGAATGTTCGGGTTCCATAGCCATGGAGGCGCATTAAATCAGCGGAGTCGGGCGTGGGCAACGCATCATTGCTTGGCCCATGGATCCCGTAAATGAGGTTTGATGGACCGAACAACGAAGCTTATCCGGGCGGACAAAGTCGATGATGATGATAATCTGCGAACGTCTTCCAGTCACGCAGGTTAGGTTTCACTACTTAGCGAAAAGACGAACTTACGCCCGCCTTTTCGCAGAAAGCCACTCCCCTCCGTCAACGCGAGTGGCCGGGGTTTATGGTGCGTCATCGTCATTACTGAAGTGTAGCCGTTGATTGCTTCATTGTTACCCACGCCAACAATTGCGGTTATTCACTAACTGTGGCACTGCACAAATCCCTGCTAATTTCCAGCAAGTAATTGACTCTCTGAGACAGCAAGTCACATTCGATACAGATAATTGATATTACTAACTTGTTGAAGCACTTAAAACTGCACACCAGTCATCAGATTAGGGTAATGTCACCAGCATAAGCCAACTTGTGACGTTTGCCACTTTGCAGTAGTTCGGCGCTGCTGGGAGGTTCACCTTTCAATGTTGTTTCAACTATGGTAAAGCTGGAGAAGGATGATAATGGTCAGCTTTGTAAAGCACCCTGATGCTTGAGAGTGCTCGATAAGTTCCCACAATCCCTTGGTCGGTATACCATCTAAACGAAGCTTCGGGCATATCAGGAATCAGAATTTTAAAAAGATAGCCAGCACTTGTATTTGGTAAGGGTGTCGAAATTTCAGGGTTTGACGATGAGTGAAGATCCTGAACGACCGGAGGCACGGTGGGAACCTACTCGATTTTCTTT
>LOND01008020.1:4744-18966 GCA_014220965.1 Paragonimus kellicotti | reverse complement strand
CATGCTCTAAATTACTCGTGCATCGCCTGAGGTCTTTGTTCGCGGCAGAGAAGTTGGAGCTGTTGTTGAAAAAAACGTTGGTAGGGCGACCTCGTCTCCGAAGGAAACGCACCGAAACCATAAGGAATGAATCCGTACCCACGGAATTTGCAAACTCGAGGTGAACAGCTTTTGACTGAAGACAGGTAAGAACATAACCATACCTCTCACCCTGCCGCTACCCTTCTCCACACTGACTGAGCCGAAGTAGTTCAGAACAGCTTCGGCAAATGAGTGTCAACTCGGTTTTGTTCGTACCCGTAGCAAGGGTGCCAATCATTTGTTTACCCATGGTGGCGTTCAGACAACGGCAATAGAAGCAAGCTGCGATGACGCGTGTGACAGTGGATGCACTCCGAATTATCAAGAATCGTCATCAGATTACCGAGAAGACATGTGATACGCCGTATTGTCGCGTGAGCATATGATAGTGTTTTACAGTCAAGTATGTCACACGATGACTCATAGAAGAACTACTGAATATTTCGGCTGAAACTCCACATCAGCCAGCATCAGCCGTACACCCTTCTGCATCATCTCATCGGTTAGAGTGGGGTTTAAGTTACGAAGCGAACTTTCTTTTGATAACTGAGTCGTTCAGCCAAACTTCGTTGACCTCGAGTAACCGTAACCTCATTCTGTCTATGCTTCGTGGAAATCCAATATTCCTTGAAGCATCCGACCAGACTACAATGTTCAGAAGCTTAGTCCAACTCAAAGCCACAGGGGGGCAAAAAGCAAACGCAACACCAAGAGACAGGATATCTTGTCTGCTTTAATCACGTTCATCTGCGCCGATCTTCTCGCCATATCAAGCCCGGTGGGTTCCTAAATACGAACCGTCCGAACAACAGCAACCAACTCCAATCGAGGAACAGAAACAGCTCTTAATGAAGCTGACCTGGACTTGAAAAACAACTGTGAGATCTACTACCGGTTGCCGTGCGGGGGGGGCACGGGGAGGTCACGAAGCCGCGACCAACTTCTGATGTACCGCAAAAGATGTGCTATTCCGCGGTCCCCAGATCGACAGTTTCGTCAGGTCGAATGCCGCAAAGAACATGCAGATCGCTCACAGCGCGCAGGTCACTGTACCAATCTTCCCATTCACGTTGAGTGCCAACAATAACGCGTTCGTTGCACGATTTTTCAAGGTTTACCAAGGGGCAATGTGGTAGATACCACCGTCTGAGATAATTCGGCTCAAGATGGCAGTCAGGAACTTCTTCCACGTGACCTCTGTCAGTCTGATAGCCAATGATCGCGCTGTATTACAACCGTGTGCTTTCGTCCAGTAGAGATCTTTTGTGCAAGCATGACAGTTTTCTTGATGATAAAACGTAATTGCTGTCCCAAAACTTCGTCCAATTCTTCCACACAGAGGGCACTTCACATAGCTCGTCGACCAGCTTGATTGAGTCACGCCTTCCCCTGCCAGCTGATCTGTTAATAAATATGCCCCGGGGCATCGCAGCCTTATAGTAAGCATCAACCGGATGATGGGCGGAGAAAATAGACCAAGACTGGATGTCCTTCTCGGATACGGTTCCCGCTCGGTTAGCCGGTAGACCCTTGACAGTAAGTGCCTTGTCGGCCATGACCCAACTTCCGTCATCTGAAGACTCAGCTTCCGAACTCAGCTCTTGCCATTTATCGGTATTTTTGTTGATGTTTGTAGGTGAACGAGTTGCTTCGGATGCAGTACGTAACGACAAGGGTACCAGATTTGTAGCAGCATAGTCGGAGCTAACGAACCATCTGCAAACTTTGGATCATAGAAAGATTGCTGGTAGATTGCCAATTCGTAAAATCTATGGACACCGTAGTCCACGTGAAGTCAGCCATCGAAGTGGGGCATGAGAGAGAATGATTAGAGCCATCAAGCTGATACTTGCTCCTGTGACTCATTAGCAGGTTGTGAATGGGCAGACGGTGGAGGTGAATCTGGCAATTAACAATCGTCTGCCAATGCTTATTATGATGACCCTCAAAATATACGGAAACTGGGACCGGATGATTTGTTATCGCGTCCGTCAATTTCAATTTTCTTTCAATCGCAAGGCCAAAATGTTACAGCGTGACATGCAAGCCGGCCGCTTCTACTCTGATTGTCCGTTGCACTTACGGACCAACTTTGGGGCAACGTGGAGACACCGGGGGACAGCGTTCTTCCGAAGGAGGGGTTCCAACAACAATCCTGTAAAAGGAAACAATACACAAACATGAGCCAAAGGCCCAGTAAGCCATGCACACGACTTACACAAACGGAAACTAAAACGGCGCAACAACACAGCAGCACGCTCCGTCACACAATTCAAATTCAACCTGTGCGCGCTTGCTGGTTTCGACCGCACGTTACAGCAGCGCAATATCAAAGGTCGGAGGTAGGCCCACCACCTTGTTTGTGCAAGTTAAAAGCGGCGACGACACGACTACCCGCCCGGACTGTAGGCTTGTCACAAGCGGTTTACCACCTGATCCCCAGTTGTTTGACCGAGGGGCAAAATACCCAGTATACATCCAGGATCGAATGGCCGATTAGGAAAAACATTCGTAAGAACACAACTGTGATGAAATTGGACTGGAGCGGTTTCTTGATTGGAGAAAGTTCAGCCAATCGGTGTTCGCGCACAAGCTGCTACAGACGGAATTATAGTCAAACTGGCGCCAACCAATCATAGACGGCGATCAGCTGCTGTTGAATGCGTATCTGTTTCAAACAACCGAGTTGCCAGATGCAAGGTCGTGGAACAACACAGCAACAAACTGGCCAATCAAAACGTGAGAATGCCTGTCGGATAACAGAATTTGTAAATACCGTTATTCTATGAACTGCTGCTGTTTTTAGTAAGTTGAGGCTGCTCAGTGCCACTCAAATTCCTGTTCTGTTTTTTCTCCCAATTGGGCAGGACGGTACACGACAACAGCAAGGTGTTNGATCCCAAGTAACCAAAATAAGATTGGATCCTAATTCCCTGTTACTATTTAACAAATATCTGAAGTTAATAATTGCACAACATCAACGGTTCCAATCGACGGATCATTTTTCATAAAACGAATTACGATTCTGGTGCCAAACAGGTTACAGACAAACTATAATCACGTAACATGGCATCCATACAAAACAGAGTTCTCTCGAGCAGTCAGCGCGATAAAACAAAAACATCTAGGTCAGGATCCAGTTAACCGGTAGAAGTGGCAGAGGTGAAATATGCATAGTTCAACGACTGGAGGATAGGATTGGGTCGGATTTTCACATTACTGAACATCAAGAATCCATGAGCCGGATCACAAATTTTCAAACACGACTAAAGTTTGCCAGTATTAGTACGATTCTGCCCAGCTCTGATTCCCGACTTAAATAGCACTTAGGTCAATAGACCTCAACTCCAAATACCCCAGGCTTGGAGCGTGACACCAACCCGAGGAACTACAGCGCATTGAAAGCTGTTCTGCACGAATTCCGGATAGTAAGATGCTGCTTCGTCCGTCGTTTTCAAAAGAGTGCCGCCAGATGACTGGCTTGCTTCCACGTTGTCTGAGCAGCTGTAACGTCGTGTAACCTAGACAACTACCACGATTAACCTCACAGAAGCAAAACATCGTTGTGCAACAGTGCCAGCCCGCCACGAACTTCCCATCTAATGTGCGCCAACGGTTCATCATTCAACTTGCTACTCACTTCGACAAAGAGAGTACGCAGCGTCTCGTCACGGGGGTTCCTTCAACACGACTCGATTAAAAGTTGCACCGTACCGATTGTATAATCCGCTCCCGCAAACCTCCCTGAAGGCTGGCATACGGTGGATAATAATTCCATCGAATATGTCTTTGTAGTAGTTCGCAGTTGACTGAGTCATGCTCTAAATTACTCGTGCATCGCCTGAGTTCTTTATCTGCGGCTGTGAAGTTGGATCCGTTGTCAGAATAAACGTTGGTAGGACAACCTCGTCTCCCAATGAAACGCATCAAAACCATAAGGAATGAATCCGTACTCATGGAATGTGCGACCTCGAGGTGGACAGCTCTTGACTGAAGGCAGGTTAGAACACAACCATACCTCTTCTCCCTGCCCCTACCCTTCTTCACACTGATTGGGCCAAAATAGTCCAGAACAGCTTCGGCAAATGAGTGTCAACTCGGTTTTGTTCGTACCCGTAGCAAGGGTGCCATCATTTGTTTGCCTGTAGTAGCGTGCAGACGACGACAGTGGAAGCAAGCTCCGATGACGCGTTTGACGGTGGATGCACCCTGAATAATCCAAAATCGTCGTCTGATTACCGAAAGGACGTGTGACACGCCGTATTGTCGCGTGAGCATATGATAGTGTTTTACAGTCAAGTATGTCACACGATGACTCATAGAAGAACTACTGAATATTTCGGCTGAAACTCCACATCAGCCAGCATCAGCCGTACACCCTTCTGCATCATCTCATCGGTTAGAGTGGGGTTTAAGTTACGAAGCGAACTTTCTTTTGATAACTGAGTCGTTCAGCCAAACTTCAGTTGACCTCGAGTAACCGTAACCTCATTCTGTCTATGCTTCCGTGGAAATCCAATATGCCTTGAAGCATCCGACCAGACTACAATGTTCAGAAGCTTAGTCCAACTCGAAGCACCGAGCACCAAGAGACAGGATATCTTGTCTGCTTTAATCACGTTCATCTGCGCCGATCTTCTCGCCATATCAAGCCCGGTGGGTTCCTAAATACGAACCGTCCGAACAACAGCAACCAACTCCAATCGAGGAACAGAAACAGCTCTTAATGAAGCTGACCTGGATTTGAAAAACAACTGTGAGATCTACTACCGGGGTCGCCGTGGGGGGCACGGGGAGGTCACGAAGCCGCGACCAACTTCTGATGTACCGCAAAAGATGTGCTATTCCGCGGTCCCCAGATCGACAGTTTCGTCAGGTCGAATGCCGCAAAGAACATGCAGATCGCTCACAGCGCGCAGGTCACTGTACCAATCTTCCCATTCACGTTGAGTGCCAACAATAACGCGTTCGTTGCACGATTTTTCAAGGTTTACCAAGGGGCAATGTGGTAGATACCACCGTCTGAGATAATTCGGCTCAAGATGGCAGTCAGGAACTTCTTCCACGTGACCTCTGTCAGTCTGATAGCCAATGATCGCGCTGTATTACAACCGTGTGCTTTCGTCCAGTAGAGATCTTTTGTGCAAGCATGACAGTTTTCTTGATGATAAAACGTAATTGCTGTCCCAAAACTTCGTCCAATTCTTCCACACAGAGGGCACTTCACATAGCTCGTCGACCAGCTTGATTGAGTCACGCCTTCCCCTGCCAGCTGATCTGTTAATAAATATGCCCCGGGGCATCGCAGCCTTATAGTAAGCATCAACCGGATGATGGGCGGAGAAAATAGACCAAGGCTGGATGTCCTTCTCGGATACGGTTCCCGCTCGGTTAGCCGGTAGACCCTTGACAGTAAGTGCCTTGTCGGCCATGACCCAACTTCCGTCATCTGAGACTCAGCTTCCGAACTCAGCTCTTGCCATTTATCGGTATTTTTGTTGATGTTTGTAGGTGAACGAGTTGCTTCGGATGCAGTACGTAACGACAAGGGTACCAGATTTGTAGCAGCATAGTCGGAGCTAACGAACCATCTGCAAACTTTGGATCATAGAAAGATTGCTGGTAGATTGCCAATTCGTAAAATCTATGGACACCGTAGTCCACGTGAAGTCAGCCATCGAAGTGGGGCATGAGAGAGAATGATTAGAGCCATCAAGCTGATACTTGCTCCTGTGACTCATTAGCAGGTTGTGAATGGGCAGACGGTGGAGGTGAATCTGGCAATTAACAATCGTCTGCCAATGCTTATTATGATGACCCTCAAAATATACGGAAACTGGGACCGGATGATTTGTTATCGCGTCTGTCAATTTCAATTTTCTTTGAATCGCAAGGCCAAAATGTTACAGCGTGACATGCAAGCCGGCCACTTCTACTCTGATTGTCCGTTGCACTTACGGACCAACTTTGGGGCAACGTGGAGACATCGGGAGAACAGCGTTCTTCCGAAGGAGGGTCCCAACAACAATCCTGTAAAAGGAAACAATACAGACAAGCATGAGCCAAAGGCCCAGTAAGCCATGCACACGACTTACACAAACGGAAACTAAAACGGTGCCGACAACACAGCAGCACGCTCCGTCACACAATTCAAATTCAACCTGTGCGCGCTTGCTGGTTTCGACCGCACGTTACAGCAGCGCAATATCAAAGGTCGGAGGTAGGCCCACCACCTTGTTTGTGCAAGTTAAAAGCGGCGACGACACGACTACCCACCCGGACTGTAGGCTTGTCACAAGCGGTTTACCACCTGATCCCCAGTTGTTTGACCGAGGGGCAAAATACCCAGTATACATCCAGGATCGAATGGCCGATTAGGAAAAACATTGTAAGAACACAACTGTGATGAAATTGGACTGGAGCGGCTTCTTGATTACAGTAAGTTCAGCCAATCCGCGTTTGCGCACACGCAGCTACAGACGGAATTATAGATAAATTGGCTCTAACCAATCGTAGACGGCGATCAGCTGCTGTTTAATGCGTGTCTGTTTCAAACAACGGAGTAGCCACATGTGAGGTCGTGGAACGGAACGCAACGAAACTAGTCAATCAAACGTGTGAGAATCCTGCTGATAAAAGAATTTGAATACCTATTCTATGAACTGCTGCTGTTTTTAGTAAGTTGAGGCTGCTCAGTGCCACTCAAATTCCTGTTCTGTTTTTTCTCCCAATTGGGCAGGACGGTACACGACAACAGCAAGGTGTTTTTCGGTGTGATCTCAGGTCGTTATGTCCTCTGGAATATCGTGACCAAAGTTAATGCTGGTATGCATGTAGTTGCTTCAGGATCTCCGTTGGCCCACTTTCTGACAGTTTTCTCCGATTAGCTGCATAGAAAGCTCAAGTGGTTTTCAATGGCCGCCGCTGAATTCGTTGAAGTTTGTTCGGTATGTTTGCGTTCTGTCCCACACAGTGTGGAACGCTGAATCTGTCGAAGCATGTGTGGTTCGTTGGTAGAAGGTCGATCCAAAACTTGCTTTTATTTTGCGCTTCGCTATGTGCAGTGAGCAGTCGTAATGGATGTTGTACCTTAGCTGCACATAAAGAATGTGTTTTCCTCCTTTTTGCTATCATTACATATCTGTTAGAAGTTTCCTGTTCGAGATCGCTTGACATGTCTTCACCTTCGTTTATACCCAAATGCTCTAGTGAGTTCGTTTCCTGTTGACTGGTGGCCATTAACAAACCTGTATTTGGCTGCTACATTTTAAAAGCTTTTACACGTTGGATGATCTGGGCATCCAGTTACTTCATATTCCAAGTGGGAGGGTACTTCTCCTGAAGTTATTTTAATAGTACCGTGTGAATTCCAACGGTACCCGATCGTACATTCGTACTTTCTACTGGATTTGGGAGATAATTGTATTAGCCTGACCGCCTGAGCCAGCGTTATTGGAGTTGTATATTACGTGTCATTGAGTGAATCATTCTGAATGACCAGGAGTGACTCAAGAGTTAGTTGGTGAATCGTAGATGTTCTGTGATTTTTCGCTGTGATCTCGAAATTGTCCGTACATCTTAAGGCTTGGGATACAACCAACTTCATCTGATGATCTGACGTTGTTGGACTTCCTGTCGTCTCGATTCTCTATTTCTGCCGAGCCTCAGGCTACCATTTGAGTGTAAGTACACGTGGACTAATGGGAAGCTTCTTCAGAAATGAGGCGTGACTCCGGTGATAAAGTCCAATTGCTTCAACATCTCCTTTGGGTCAGCACCTTTACGATCGCTGCAGTCTTCGCGTGTGCAATGGGGTGAGGAATTCCATTGGTCGTGTTTTTGACGGGTATTAATCTGACTGCTGGTTTCTACCTAGCAGACTGCAAACAGACTCTTGCACCTTTGGGCTGAACAGCCTTCTCAGGGTTACGTGACGTCCTGAGGGCCTGACATGAGATAGTTTGCACGGCACTGTGAGCTAAAGCGTACAATATCGGAGTACTAGTAGATGGCTTGCGCAGGTCCAGCTTGTTCGTTTGCCCTTGTTTGTGTTGATTAGACAGGAAGGTTGAAAAAAATATCTCCAGTCAACGCAGATGTAAAAGAGCTCGTCTATACAGTGTTGCATGCGAGCCTTGTTTATAGCGTATTTAAGTAAGCGGCCATACCAAAAATGACACTTCACGCATTCCCGAGCCCACTGCTTCAACTTCATCGCCGTTCTACGTGTTGTGCATCGGCCTTCCGCATAGCATGGAAGTGACTCAGGTTGCCATAGACGAGTCAGCTAAGGCTCTTTGGTTGGAAGTCTGATACGACAATGCGGGGACGTCTTTCCAGTCATCGGAACTGACGAGAATTCTGGCCGTTTGGTTGGCAAACAATGTGAGGTTGTTCAGAACCACAGAAGAAGAGACAATGGAAATATGCTACTGCAAGCGGCTGTTATAGCTCTAGAGGGCTGATGAGGTAGATGTCAGATACCAGCAGGATGCACAGAGTCACAATATAGCTGACTGGCAACACAACCCTACCAACCTAGTAATAAGTAGGTGGCATTCACAATAAAAGCCAATACTAAGCATTAGGCAAGCAGTTGCACTAAAGGGTTGCAATTCTGCCGTGCCTACCAAAATCCCCTTGTGACTCAGCCACTGACTGAAAATTCTGAACTCCATATTTCAAGACGGAAACCAGTTGATTTCACGGGGTTGGCCTGGTTACGTTTCGAGCATTGATTATAAAACAGAGTATACTATTGTGCTCAAAATGTCTGAATGTGGCGGGCCAAACTGTGGACCGAGTTTACACATGCCGGAAACAGTTTTCTTAACCTAACAATCAACATCCTGAAAAATCGCACTGTGTGCGCAGTGCAATCTATAGGTTCCAGTGCTGTAACAGGGGTGAAGGACCCTTTAGAATGCAGTACATTTACAAATTCGTACACCATTCTGAGTGAGGCACACTTTTGAATTAGAAGCAAAGTCGTTGTGTGATTCAGGTAACTCATTTGAACTGAGATTTTTTGTCATCTCAATAATTACGCCAAATTGACTCCGAGCCCAAAATTCCTATTGTTTTGACCTTTGACCTGGATTACCATTGGCATTCAAGTGCAACAAGAAGCAGCTAATGGTAATTCGGTTCGAAGATCAAAACAATAGGGAATGATCTATCAGAATTCAGGCTGGGAGGTCAACTCACTCCGTTATATGGAGGTAGGCACATCACCAAACCTTACGTTCAAACCTACACGTTGACACTTACAAACTCATGATGTCAACCCGTTTGCTTGTGAAACGTATGCAACCTAAATGTCGAGCTCGGCCAACATCCAATAGAATAACTGCCTGTCAGTCAAGTGGCGTTTAATCATCTGCCGTATTGATTAGTATACCGCAGACTCTTCCAGCAGCACCGTAATTCACGGAATTGTTTTGAGGTGCTCCGTAACTCTCTCAGTCTTGCTTGTGTACTGTGGCAGTTAGACGCGACATAGAGCGTTGAGCCACTGCATGCGGTCCTCCAATCACTCTTCGCTTAAGTAAACTGCATCCAGACAAATGAAAGAAAGTTTAACCTAAAGTTTCAAATACGCCGCGGTAAGGCATATCTGACCTCAAAACAACTCTTGGGCCTTACCATTGCAAACGGTGCCAAAAAATCCCCCAGCGTTTGGTAACCCTGTGGTAATTACGGCGTTCTCAGCAGATGCACATTCCTGACCAAATACCCCGTAAAACGTACCGCGCTTTTTCCTTGAGGTTCACTGGTGTAACCATTGCCGCCATGTTAGATCTAGTGTGCGCTCGCTGTCACACGTCAGGTTTTTCATGAAGACATCCAAAGACTGCCGCGGCCAAAACATTCGGCCAATCCATGTTCAAACAGATGTTACTTGAGCCTCGTAACGCAGCTCCCACTGTTCAACATTTCATAAATGCAGTAATATGAAAACTCATGTTCGTCTGCGTTTGCGGTGGTAGCGCAGTGGTCGCCAGCGTTTCGACTGAAAAGCACATTGAACTTTAAGTTGTTTTTAGCTCTTTGGGCAGATGATGTAAATATCAACACCCAGGGGTTGGTTTACTGGATTTTCTTCAACATATTCGTTATCATCCCTCTTCCAGATGCAGCCCAGTCCATCTGCAGCAACCTGAAGCCCACCACAAAGATCCGACTTTCAAACTAATATCAACGATTCATCCTGATTGAACAAACAATTGAAACTTACTAACAGCCCGGATCGAATCCAGGCGTGAATTCGTAGCGATATCACCGGAAGCAAAGTTGACTTCTTTAACGGCGAGAAAGGCCGTATGTCGGCTTCGTCAGCTGTGATCGTACTACCCGTCCCATCTAATTACTGAGGCACCAGATGTCTCCGTCTTTTCCGTCTTAGAAGATTCCATGAATGGAGAAGGCTGGTCCCTATCTATCAACAACCTCAGGAGAGTTTCATCCAACACCCAGTGAAGTAGGCGTGCAGTGGCCCGAATTTCAATTCAGTATCTTTCGTTGAGATGCTTTACATTAACCTCCGCCTTTCGTTCTGCAAAGCCAGATGTCGGGCTTCCTTCTCTCACTGGCATAGTTTTCCCGGTTGACCAGTTGGCAACCTAAATCAATAGATTCCGGAACCCGTCGGCCGGTATAAGTGAAAGTCCTTTTTCGGTTCGTTATCACAATATCTGGGCACTCCATTGGAGGTCCTCTCAATTCTGCAGCTCATCTTCGATTACGTTGGACCGGCAACGAAATAAGGAGCGCCTTACCAGATTTGAATATTACGACTCGAACCAAACAAACGGCAGCCATGATCCTGAGGAATAAAGCCGGTGGCCCGGGTCGAATTAACAGATGAGTGCAAAATTTCACCTTTTCGGCTCAAAGGCTGTGTGCCGTGTATAAAAACATGATGAATTTATGCAGCAACTAATCTCAAACTGCTGGATATCCATGGATAATTGAACATATCATGTGTTCTGCATCATTAGCTTATCCATGTAGGTGATCCAACGTTTATGTGGTAACAACCCGCCTCGAATTTTATTGGTTAATCCCCGGATTCAGGGAAACTTGAGACACAACGTTATCCAGAGATACCGACGTTTGAACGGTTCGACTATAAGAAAGACAGAGATACCTGTTCCGATTGATGAATTGAATTACAAAAACAACTTGCGTCTACTGCAATGAACGACTAAGCCGGTGCCAGCAAAGAGAAACTGGGTATCATCGCCAATAATACTTTGAGCTATGTGAGTGTGATTTAAGTGGCTCAATGTTGGAAAGCCCAAAAGGAGGTAATAGATGCAAAGTGGAACGAACGGGGTAGTATCGCCTACGTCTCATGAGTTGTCTTCAACTTGCAATGAAATCGGCGACCGATGGTAGCCATCAACGAAACCATAATGCTGCACTGCCACTTCAGAGAGAGACCTGAGTACGAGGAATTTGCAGGATCTGACGCTAGGTTGGCTGTAGGCAAGTTTCAGGTGTCTCCTACAATTTACCAAATGATCTGACGAATCCGACGTTTACATGACACTCCAAAAGCGTGAAATCACTTCCACGGTCTTTTTCGGCTAATTTAGCCTGTTAACGTTTTCATTAATTTGTTCCTCACACACTGTTGGCCTTGGGGAACTTCCGATTTCACCTGGACTGGCTGCGCTAGAATAAAAAATGTTGCTAGCGTCGGAATATTCTGAGTGAGGGACGAAAAGGAAGCAAGAAGACAGATTACGATCTCTCTCTTGGAAAATACCACAGGCACCCAGATGGTGTTGGCTTTTTTTCGAACAACCGTGACTCTTCCACCATGCGCGACACACAGAGAAAGCTAGTCTAGATGAGCGAAGATTTTCCTTACACACTGACGAGTTGTGTAGTTCTTGGCCTAATTCCAACTCCAGTGACATATCCTGGTGATGACTGTGACACCTGTTACAAGTCTGCCCTTCATTGAACGAAATGTATACAAAAATCAAGGGCCATTTAACTGTACGCCAGGGGTTCACTGAAGGACGACCTAAGCCAACCCAACGAAGATGATAGTCCGATATTACGCCCACATCTTTGACAATGATCTATGTGATGAGGACGTCAGCACATAGGCCGGCACTTTCAGGCCTGAATTTTGCAACTTTCCTTGCACTATTCTACAGTCCGCATTCGAGGAATAATGTTCATCCTTGTGCCAACAATATGCATTTTATTGGAGTTTAGGCCTTCTCCCATGCCCCGACTAAATTGTTCAATGGACACTGGTCTCACGAGCGCTGCTTGTAGTTAAAATGTGTGCAAGTATCGGCTGACAAGAGGGTTCTCAAAACCTTCATGGGGCCGGAGTATGGCGGCCGCTTGGGCACGCTAGCCCGGTACTGCACTCCGACTTTAAGAGGTCTAATGTGCTAGAGCGTGTGCAGTGAGATGCGACAAAAATCGTAGCGAGACTTCGGAACCTTGTAGGCGAGTCTCGTCTCAAAATTCCTGAACTTTGCCCCCTGATATATCACAAACTCCTCAAAGGCTTCATTGCCACCGTTGTTCTTTCTTTTAAAAGGCTGACGGAAAAATTCTTTAGTGTCGTAAATGCAAGGGGGTTATAACTTCCCAATAAAAGTTCGCACTGAAAAAGATTTTGAACGGTCCTCAGAGGACTTTTTCCTTCGTAGGATGGTGGTCCACAAGAATGATCAACCGCAGACGTTTGTTACCGACCCTTTTAAGGTGCAACTAAAGGCACCGTTTGTTGATTTCGTTAAGGTTTGTTGCCCCATTCTTGCGATTGCCGTATTTTGTTCGATTAGCGTTGAAAGGCGGATCTAGGTTTGATTAGTTTCCTCCAAAATAAATTGCATTAACCATTCTTATTCTCACACCAGCTACTGCAACCTTTTCCCTTACTCTTATCAGATCTGAGCCCTGTGAACTTCTGGATACGGAAGTCTGACATTCTTTTGTATTTCTGCTTGAGCAACTTATGATTTTTGTCCCTTCGCTATGCGCGAACATTCGTTTTGTTGTCTTAACCACTGACGTTTTGTTTGAAAAAGCTAGATTCCGTTTTATCGTCCCCCATTACTGAGCGATGCCAATGGTCGAATTTGACGTGCGCGCACATTCTTTGTTCAATTTTGAAGAATCCTTCACATTTGAGTCGAGAGTCTTAATTTTCACGTACACCGATCTAATTAGTACCGCATTAAACTCAATTTTTACAAGCGCCTTCTGATTAACCGTTTCAAAGATAGATTATCTTTTCTGTCGTTTTATAACGCGAGCGGCATTTACTGGATCAACAGGTTACGCGTAACTCAATGTGAACTTGAACCGTTAGCAAACAATTCAATATTGTTAGCTTCTCAGTAGAATTAACCATACTGCCTTAATTTTCTCGTACTGCATTAGTCCCGTGATGCTTGTTATAAAGAACGCCTCAGTGCCAGTATACTTGGTGGATTTAATATCCAGGTTTGTTGTTATCTTCTTCTACTTAGTTAATGTTGATTGTTTTGTGTCTTGGCATTTTATTAGTAAACAACTCGTTAGCACGACCATCTTCCCTTCTTGGATCCGAATCGGTTGCTCAGCAGGCTCACAATTTATAGATGCTCGTTTTTCGTTCGATTCGAGATTTCTCAAAGAATAACGTGAGAAATTAATATTGCATGTGCTGTTATCAGGCAAGCATAGAAATTCTACGATATATTTAACGCCATGTATACGAAAACACGACAAACTTTAGGCAGCTTTTAATGTTGTGGAACACCTCCCGACAGGAGTTTCATCTCCACCGATAGGTTTTTTTCAGTTATGCCGCCAGATGAACTTGTATGCGATTGCTGATGTGATCCACCGAGCGCTTAAGTATCCAACAACTCGAAACCCTTCGCAACCACGGACAAAACGCATTGGTGTAACGAGATGGTCATGGTAATTATGCATTAAAAACCCTGAAGGGAGATTAATTCATTGAATCAGTGGACTGGCAACGGAAGTGGGAAACAAGAGCCATTGATAATTTTTTTATCTCAATGCTTAGCATCTAAAGACAGTTCAACAGATCTCCTACGGTGGTTGCAGGTCCAGGAGTTGCGTGACTTGCTGATTACTGCTCCTCTCTATCTTTT
>LOND01008019.1:7625-21246 GCA_014220965.1 Paragonimus kellicotti | reverse complement strand
GGTCACATTAGGTTCAGTACCACCATCACATTAAAACCTTGTTTCACCAGTACTTTAGTCAATGCGATAAATATTTATTGGAGAAGTGTTCACTTTAGAGTTCGAGATAATTAATGCTGATAATTAATTCTGATAATAAGTTGATTCTGACAATTAATTTGCCCGTTTCAGATTGACAGACCCAACAATTAAATGCCACGGTCATTTCTATTCAGTTTTTGATTAAATGGAACTGTAGAGATCTAGGAGTGTGTAAGTAAAGGTCAGGAAATTTTGCAGTAAAGTAATTGTAACAATAATTGTTCTAGTCTTGTTCTGTCAATATAATTCGTAGGTGAACATACTTTTTTACGAACAGCGTGTAAGTTGCAAAATAACAATCTTGGTCAGCCGATTCACATCAAACTGTACAGCACAGTGCTGGTTTTCTTCTGTACGCACTTGATTAAAGCCGTGAACACAGCAACGAAACTTACGGAGGTATGTAATGGGGAGGTCAGTTTTTATAATAATGCTTTACACTGTCACATATGAGTAGAGGAAATTTTCACTTATTATGAAAACTGTCTTCTACAACCACCGTTTCACTATCGTCGTTTTGTCGATATATCAAAAATTCGTTAAAGAGTGTAGGTCAAATTTTTAAAAAAAACCTTTTTTCATATTTTTGTAACTTTTAATTGAATAAAGACAGTGTCAGGTCGTCTGTGTCCGTTGCTAAGGCTTACTTTCTTGACCAATAGAATTGGCCCCCAGAAGACCGTCTTCAAAAATAATCGGAATGTAAATTATCCTATGTGCAGTTGTTTCCAATTGTTAAGCCTGTTCCTAGCATGTAAAATGAACTTCCCACAAACACGGTGTTTTGCTACATTTTCTTCCTCAGCCTATGCTTGTTAGTAAAAATCACGTAGTGAATGGAAAGTTATTGACCAGAAGCCAAGTAAAAGATAAGGCGAATGGACAGTTGACTAACATTATTTCACTGTGGTTTAGAAGGCAAACTAATTAGGCCTGCGATAGTCGGTGCTGATCAGAATAGGCGAATAGACCGAGGATAAAGTGGTTCACGAATTGAACGATCAGGTTTGATTACGAAAGCCCAAGCGTTTGAATGAATCGATTTTGATGCAATGATTCGTGCGAAGTAATCCGACTATATCGGTCTCGGCAGTCGGCAAGCTGAGACATTTGACCCCTAAGGATGAGGTGGAAACAGCACTGCACAGATTGTGAAAAGTTCTCGGTGTGTATGCGGCGGACACGACTGGCCAGACAAGTCAACAATGAGGAGTTGATGTTCTTCGATGTTCCAAAGTGAAGCCATGTGAGGGCAGTTTTCGCGAATTCTCTTAGATAAGGACGTAGTGATGTGACCAGTATATGCCGCACCACAGGAACAGCCAATAAAACAGATCAAGAATGAGGCAACGATATTATTAAACTGAATAATGTCACTCGTTCTGCGTTAAATGTGACTACAGAACTTGCAACATACTAAGTCGCGTTAGTTGCATTAGTTACATGGCGTCATATCAGCTTTGCATCTGCGTCCCCTTCGGGCAAAGCTAAGTAGACACTTTTCTTATCGGCAGTGTCCAACAGTGGTCGCGATTTCCTGTCTTGCATATCGCCGTTGCTAAACTTTAAAGGATGAGCATTACTACTGTGTTCTTTGTAAGTTCTTCAGTCCTAACTCTATCATCCCCTCTGAGCAAACCGTTTTATTTTCGTTCTTTAGATAACATACAGGGTTACGTTTGAGACTGACCGGTACAGTGCTGGGAAAGCGCAGGTATCGTTCACATCAGGCCTTCTCCTTAAACACTAATCGTTCTAGTGACTCATCTAATCCGCATGTCGTTGCCACGTTAAAGAAAGACGGCTGTTCATCGAGTTCCGCTTCAAGGCTGAATAAATTGTTCTTAGAAGCCTTGTTGAGACTTATTAGCAACCTGTGTATATTCTACAAGCAATCTCTGTCGCGAACACTACAGTTGACGTGTCTTTGAATATTTTACAACGTCATCCAGCTTGTATTTTCATTCAATGTACCCAGACAATCTGCTGATTGGGAGGACTAAAGTTACAAATGGGCACATTCATAAAATGCCGTGAGTTCCAAACATCTTTTGGAATAAATTGTGAATACATAGAATCGTAGGCTGAGAAGACAAAAATGGACGAAAATTTGCAACGCAGAAATTATTAAACAACTCTACGACTTTTATTCGATTTCACTATGAATCTCAGATAAACATGGTAATGTATGCTTAATGTTCAACTTTCAGGAAAGGGCATTCACATTCAGGAGAACGATGCTATCAGAATGGGGCTGCTTGTATCAACGTTTATCGATGAAGTAGCTTGTTCAAGCATTGTATTTACCATGATCTCGAATCAACCAGATTGCTTACCGATCCGCGTGATTCATCCAACAAAACAGCGTGTCATAACGTCAAACTGATCCAGCACTTGCGGACTAGCCCGTACCCTAGTTTCTCTGTTTCAGAGGCGACTGTTATCTCAATTTGACTTGATCAACCCCCCCGCATAATTTTAACAACCTGGATCCATTTTGTCTGTTTGTATAGTACAGGTTTACTTCAGAGATTTCCGTTCTCATTACCCAAACTTATGAACAATCCTGAATTTGTGTCATTATTTTTATTGTCGTCTGGTCAAGTTATTCTCCCGTTCAACGTTTCGTTCCCTAATACCAAATTTCGCAGGAATAGTCCATAGTAATCACGCACGGCTTTTGATATTGGTCGACGACCGATAGACTAACATAACTTCTATGCATGAGAAATCTTTGTCCAATCCACAATATAATCATACACTGTAACAACACATTTCAATGAACAACTTTGTTTGCGAAGCGGTTGGCATACGCATATTGTCCTCCTGGGAATGCGTCAGTTAGTTAGCGTGATGACTCTAATTCCCATGGTAGCAATAACATCCCGTAGTTGATAAAGTCAAGAAACCATAGAAAAAGTTATTTTTTATCAGGGTTCAACGTAAAGCCTGCTGTTTTTGTCTCTGTCATCCCAGTTTGAGATTGTGAAGGCTGCAAACGTCTATGAGGTGTATTATTATATCGCTTACAAAGATCGAACGTTTTTTACAAGGACATTTTTGTACGAAAGATATCTCGGATAGTGTAAAACTTGCTGCTACTGTATAGCTACGCTGTAGAACAATGAGTGCAGTTTCGTACTGCGCATTCCAAGTTGACCAGTAAATGAACATCTTGAGTATTAAGCCAGTATTGAGGGTAAAATGCACTCTAGCCATTTTGTACTAGAAATGCGGTTCTTCCATTTCACCATTAATCACTTGGCCTAACAATTTTTATTTCACGTAATACAGATCATTTTAATTGCAGTTGCAATAATGATAACCCAGGCATAGTAGATGGTGGTCGTATCCATGTGTGACAGAACCTATTAACAGCTCACTAACACCGTCAATGCCAGATGACTGAAAGTTACCTTGCAACATTCATAATGAACTTGACTTCCTCAGTTCTGGAACACGTTCTGACAACAAGCTGTCTAGTCAAACTTCCTAACACCTTAAAAATATTCGTGCACAATTACACTGCTGCTAACAAATGGAAAAACCGTAACAAAAAGACAATATCAGTCAGTCTGGTGTCGACAGGAAACATCTCCGCATTCATTTCCCAGCCGTCGAATCGGCTGCTTTGTTCTAGTGCTACGAACTGAAAGGTCTTGATGTTGTACGCATTTTATACAAAACCTGTTGGTTTTACGGCGATGAAAATCTTGCGACATACACATTTTCTTTTTCTGGACATATTGAATAAGGTATATTCCTGCACTAAGTCAGGCTGATGACATAAAACAAACTCACAGCTTAGGCTTACTGACTACATTTAGGTCTTGTTGAATAGATGTCATACCAGCTCAGTGAAAACATTCGTCAGCTTACTCAACTCCACCGCTTCCGAATGTCCGACGAACCTAGGTGGCTAGATTTTGCAGCGTGCGGATATAAACGGCTGCTATTTCCTTCGGGTTGCCCATCGCTCATTTCATCGCATCTTGGTAGACTTTCTAGCCAGTCTCGTGTTTCGCTCTTGTCAAGGCTCCTGTGTTCTTTTTGGACCTGTCGTATGTACGCGCGCAGAAAACGTGCGTATGTCTGTGTGGAGGGTAAGCCTGCTTCATTCGCTACTCAGGACGCATCAGCGCATTCATTGCCGCGTATTTGTTTACAATGGATTGGAATGAATCATGTGACCTTTCTGAGAAGAAATTTGGGCCTCATCTGCCCAAGATTGTATGTGGGTATTGCGGGTAAGAACTACAGTGTGATCGGACAGCCGTTGCTGCTTGTTGTGACAACTCATTTCTTCTGCGCCTCTGTTCACCCTGCTTCAATGCAGTACTACTGCTTGCGCGTAGATGACTTCCATGACGTAGACACAACAATGTCTACTGTCAAACTAGCTAGGACTTCAATCATCCCAAATTAATTCGGCTATAACAAGTATGCTCTTGTAACCGGAAGCGAACTGCACCTGCTGAGACAAACGAAAGGTTGTAAGTCACATAAAACTTCAAATAACTGCTCCGTAGATATAAAATTGTCCCCACCTTCATCCTAACAAGTCCGTTTTGTTACCAACAGCTTATTCAGTCACGTCCATCTTGCGTACTTATTTACACTGCTTTAAGGAATGTGATTATGTAAATTGTGACTTAAGATTTCATCGAATACTCAAAATATTTATCTGCGTTCACGTAAGGGTAATCACCGAGTATGCAACGTATAATCTTCCAGTGACACAATAGACTAGAAGTACTCGAAGGATATGCTGCTAACTGCTTAAGACTGCCAGTACTTTGTGCAACTGCGGGTGAGGGGAAGAATGATTCTGGCTTATCGATTGATATCTGAATAACTTAACTCTGTCCATTTAATACGCAGTTAAGAAGTTTAGGTAATAAGAACTTAGCCACAGTTAGTTCGGTCTTGCAACATTTTCTATTCAGGCAAGCTCTACAAATAAACTGTTTGGAAAAGTCATTAGACACATATCTATCAGAACTCACTAGAAAACGTGTAATTAAACTCCGGCTTGCACGTTTATGAAGTGATACAGTGGTATCGACTTCACTTTGGGTGGGTATGAATTAACACATCGGAAACTTTAGATCCAATTGCTCGTGGGCTTCATTCTGAAGTTCGTTCATTCAGGCAACGAAGCCAAGATCGTTGATGTTCTTGAAGTTAAAGGAGTCGAGAGAGAAGTTGATCACGATGCACTAACTCACGTAGTCAATTAATCAACAGTATACCGTGAGAAGAAGGTCTAGCTTTTCAAATGCCCGCACCTTACATACAATTAGCAATTCTCATATAGTCCGGTTGGGAAGTCAACTCCGTTTGCATAAGTTTTCCTGTTCAATTGTTCTACTTCACTTGTGTCCCATGCCAAGAATTTTGATTGCCCATACTTCAGAGTAGTAATTAATGAATATGGCTGCTTGGATATTTATCCACTTTCATGGAATGGCCATACGCATTTTAAGGTTTAGTTGTGTGCATTTTAATTGTCGCCTAATGCTGAGGAATGTGACGAACATTTATGTGCAGATTTTATGGGAATCTACAGCAATACGTACGTATTGCTTTCCACTACGGTTCTGTACGAGTTCAATTTTTGTGTGGATGCCCTATTTAAAAATTACCTTAAAGTAATCACTTGAAATGCAGTACAACGTGCAGTTTCAATTTCCTGGGCCTGTACGTCTGATGGTCATTTCCAGAATACAGCCCAGAGTTGATTTATGAACGCAGTGTTCGTGGAACAGTGTTCTGGATTTATGACTGGACCATTCACACACTGGTTCAAAGTTTGTCTGACAGATGTGGGAGAATGGGCACTCAGAATTGGTCGCATACCACGGCTGTAAATACGATTTTTTGCAGTGAAAAGTGGGAAGGTTTGAAACAATGAACAGAAATCAGAAAATAAACAAGGATAAATGATCTATTCTGTGTAATGCAATGTGGCATATTAACGTACAGTTTTTATGAAATGTTCTAATGAGAAAAGAATTGGCTATTCAACACGTAATTTCTACTAAATGTAAAGAAAAAACTTTATTGGATCAGAAGTAGATCAAACGAGTGACTATTCCCCGACTTCATGGTTTTATTAGTATACGAAAATTACTCTCATTCGACCGTAATTTGTACATTTATATGGTAGTTAAAACTGTCACTTTCGAGATTCGCCATTGTTAAATTCAATAGTCAACGCTTGCTCTCGTCTCAACCGGAATTCTAGATTTTATCCATTTCAAGGCGACAGCAATGCACTAATCACCGTGTAGTTGTTCACACATTGCATCAGATTGCCTGACTGCCTTAAACGAGGAGACAGAAGTTGTCTTAAAACAACGATAAGGTCTTCAAAGTTTAAGTGAGCCCGAGGACTACTTCTGACCAGATGAAGAATATTACGATCTATTGATATATATATTCATAACACGAAGACAGATAGGTTCAGAAGGTATTCGTTTCAGGACCGATTAGAACACTATGGAATTTCACACTGTATGCAAACTGGTTTTAAAGAAGAATGCGTGTCAATATCTTTAACTGACAGTATTTAATAAAGAGACATAATAAATTGCCAGTGATTTCTATGAAGTGTGTTGGTAAAATCTGGCAAAACTATAACATCCAAACATTCTCAGTATAAATAAATTAGGTGGTACAATTCTAAATGTCTTTTCGCTAATAACTGCAATCAATAGGTGTGGTATTTTATCTCAATATTTGCCACACTTCGGAGAGAGATGGATTTTACGTTCTGGATAGCTAACAGGTCTTTCATTTGCTATTTTTTGACGAAATTTGACCTTGCTGAGCAAAATGTAAACAAAGAGGGGACACAAGTAATGAAATTCTGGGTTACTACTTGACTCAAAACAGTTAACATAAAAACGATTTTTCCACCTGAGTTAGGAAAACATGTCCACGGTCCGGAAATTCCGAATTCGGACAGAGTTGCCATCTTATTAAACTTATCGCACGACATCCATCAGATGATCCAAGGATTGGTTGTACGAACATGATTTATCCAACAGCTGACGCCGAAATCCTCCAAAGGCACTGGTGAACACTGAAATTGCATAACTCATAAGAAATAGTGGTTGACAAGCATCCAGCCTACTGTCTGTCTAGTTGGTTCGAATCTGGCCGAAGTCCGGGTTTTTCCAAATGGGTCTCTTCTAACGCGTACAATCTGCCAAGCCATGATTCAGGGTTGATTCCATCAGCGACTGTTTAAGAAATCTTGCTTGCTTAACCGTTTCCCTAAGCCAATTAGTGGACTCCACATGATACATTAAGTTGGATGAGTAATTGAGTCCAAGTGTAAAAGTTCTGTGCTTCTGGTTTGGTTTCGTTGTTCAACTAATACGGCGTTCGCTTCGTGTGAGCATGCTATGGTGCTGTCAGTTCGAGTCTGATAGAAAGCCCAGTTTCTTTACTATTACGTCTATCCTACCCAACTACGACTTTCAGAATACTATTAGTGATTATCCAAATACATCAATTCATATTATAATGCGTCAGTGACTGCTGTACTGATTAATAGCCAAATAAAAAGTCTTGCCGACAGATGACAGCACATTACAAGCAAAAATGAATCCCGTTAGACTTACTCGTTAGTCCGGCCATTAATTACTTCGATTACCAAATAACATTAGGTTGTACTATAGGAAATATGCGAGTAAATGTTCTTCAACAAATATATTACATATAGTTAGTAGTTTGCAGGATGAAATATGTTTGCGGTGTCCGACACACGTGTGGACGGTTAGCAGTAGCCTTGTCGTACATTATAAATAATTCGTGGTGATCAGTACAGATGAGAATAAGAAAATGAGGGCAACTTCTCACGAATCACAGTAAGCTGCTTCATCTGGAAGAGAAAATGGGAGTGATAACATTTAGTTAGTACTTTTGTTGCTTGAGACTACAAAATACATTGGATCTTGCAGTGAAATTCGTCCGTGTGTTAGACAGCAATCAGCGATGAGTTGATGTAGCGATGATTAGTAGACTGGAGCTGAAATAAAAAGATTATATTAGGTAATTTCACATGACCTGCACTGATCCGAACGGATGAGACAACACTCAAATTTGATACTAAATTTTAGTTTCCTGTTCGCATCTGGCCACCTCGTAGGTGTGATGGTTAGCTTAGTTGTGAGAATAGTTCAGTGGAGTACTGGTAAACCTGTTGCCCTGTTACACTGAAGGAGTGAGGTACACCTCAAACGCCCGACGTAGGGTTTCTCAAAACAGCCACATTTTTACCAAATCAATCAGCCGGTGGATGTAGTTAAATGTTAATTCTGCGAGGTCGTTGGAGATAACCGGACCAGAGCACTTCGCATACACTCAAATTCTTCACATGTAACATCTCCAGAAATCCAAAAATGCTACATACGACGATTTGTCATGTTGCTAGTCACAAGTAGCTTGATAAGCAATAAGATTTTGTTATCAATACAAAGCGTGATCTTCCATGATTGGCTGTTGTTCGTAACGAAGAATTATGATATGTAATATCACATTGTCTTTCGCCACAAATGCAACATTTTTAACACTGTCATATAACATTTATCTAACGTCAACGTTCTCATTTTTGGGTCAAGTTGTAATTAGAAATATTCGTTTTGCACAGCTTTTCCCTCCAGCACTTGGGAGAATCGTGCCCGTTGTGCAGTTTAAAAAATAATTGCCCCTTTTTATAATTCACTGTGCTTTTATTCCTCTCCAGATTCCCGTAAAATTCATAAGAAGTCAATTTTGCAAACAGCTGTTTTCGGTAATTCTCATCAGGCTTTTACAATTACATAAGGTAAAGTGCGAGTTATACGTGGAATGTACAACAAACCAAGTAAGTCATTGAGAATTACAGAATTCGTGTGGACGACAGTCTACTGGAGGACGATAAGAGGGTAAGTGAATGCGTTAGAGTGTCACATGTGTCGAACACTAGACATGCGTTCGTCAATTTTAAGCGGTTAACGTTTGCCCGGATTTCAAGTGGCTGTGGAATAGTTGGCTAAGGGAAGGAGAGGGTTTGTACGAACTGCTTTTAGGCACAGGCCGTTGATAACACTCGCAATGTGACAGTTCTGGAGCATACTTGAACTTTGTGGATGACTCGAAACGCTTCATCTGGACTTACTTGCTGGCCGGTATCAATTAAGTGGCAGCCGATCGAAATAAAAGTGGGCCCTCTCCAACCGTAGCGAAGATGTTCACGAATCCTCTCCAATTGCCGCCTTGGGCTCAACCCCCATCACCACGTAGCCAGCTTGATGAGAAATTAGATACAGAGGGATGAAGGAGAACTTTACCAAACTATCCTTAAGGAGTGACAACAGTGCCTGATAGGTTTTGACCGATACGGAAGTCTTGTTGCACGGTAGACACTCTCAATCGCGTTTGAAAGTCTAAGTCCAATTACTTTCCCCTTGACTTCATTCTTATATGGTAGACAGACGAAAATCGGCTTTATCTGCGATGCCTGAACGAGTTTAGGCGAGGTGCCGGAGCACAAATTTTTATCTATGAGTCTCCAATGGTATCGGTGTTTCTCCAGTATACGCTACTTCCTTTCGGAGTGTGTCCGATGTGCAAATATTTTGTGCTCTGTTCACCTGATAACACACGAAACTTCTTTTGTACTTCGACGGGACAAAAGTGTGAAAGTATGTGTATTGACCTGTCCACGTTTTTTTCTATGAATTGATCTTTGAATTGTTCCCTTCTGACCGACGAAGCAACGTGACGTCTAAGAATGAGAGTCTGTCATGATGCTGTAACTCAATGGTGAAATTTATGTTGAGGTGTCCTTTATGGGATATGGGGGTTATAATCGTCTGGAGTAAAACGAAACCGACGGACACATGCCTCATGAAAAGCACTTGACACCCTAACGCGTTCGCAAACATTCCGATCCTCCTCTAGTAGACTGTGATCAGCACGATTCAGTGAATTTTAATCACTTGTTTGATTTGTTACAATTTTCGTATGTAACTCGCACTTACTGTATGTAATTGTAAAAGCCTAATGCGACTTACCGAAAAGATTTTATGCCCGCAGCGAAACTAGGCATAAGTATACTTCCATAAACCGGGATCCATGAAAGTAAAGTTCTGTCCTCATGATACTGATATTTATGTTGAGTGATCTGAGAAATCCCACGAAACTTCAAAGATGTTTAAGTATTGTGAATATCTTAGCCAAGAATAACGTTACGTCCGTTTGTGACACACACGAGAATCAGAAGCTTCTTGTCAATAATACTGGCGTAGAAGCACGTTGCTGTGTGACTTGAACGAGGAGTCGTTGGCATCGTCAATATCAGTCTATTCTTTATTGTTCCATGACTTCAGCGTGAACATGTACAGCTACTTTGTCGTATTCATGAGTTCCATCATATATAGATGCTCGATTCCGTTAGTACTGTTCATACAACCTTGCACATATGTAATCAGTGACATAATTTTATTTCGCTTGGTATTATTTTGTACGTGACTGTAAGTATAACAATGAAAACTGTCACTGAAACGTAAACGGATCAAAGTCACTTCAGTGGCTATTATAGCAAATAGAATCTTTTCACGGTACATAAACAAGTGTACACAACTAGGCAGCCACGGACGAGGAAGACACAGGGTTTGTTCGACATTCGTCGTTTAAAGATCCCGGCCACTTTCTCACTGTTGTCACTTGGCCCCAATGTAGTAACAAGTTAACATACATGTGATGCGTCCTTCGCCAGCTTCTTCCACACCTGCAAGCTTACACACAAAAGAGTAAGGCTAGCGACTGTTTACAAATGCCAGACATTAATTTTTAGCCAGTTTAGCTATGCGACCATTGGTCTACGGGGGACATGGCATCAGATATATATCTTCGCAACATGCCTGCTGGACGGACGTTTTAATAGCAAAAATATCGTTAGTATCGCTGATTCTGACGCACCGATTCACACAAGTTGGAAGTTTTGATAAATAAAAATTCCGTGATTACTGAAGCCATTACACCTAATGTTTATCTTTGGTTCGAAAAGCGCTTGGTCTGAGATGACAAAATAGAAATCTGTCTGAAATTCGGTCGAATGGTTAACTTGGGTTTGTAAAAGAAACGTATGCTGGGTTCCGCAAGGGCTGAACCAAGCGTATAACCGATCGTGTTGCACACGGTCAATTTCCTCCCTACCAGAATGTGGATAGATTGTTGTTATTTAACGTCTGATCCCTCCATTTTGAATAGGGTGGAACTGGTTTTTATATGTAGAATGTCACTGTAATTGGACAGGCCTGGAACTCACATAAAAGGAAAAGAAGAAATTAATCGGTTTTAGTCAACATACTTACATGAGTTACATAACATAGCATCACACCGAGGTCAGGTATTGGATCAACCCTCAACGTTGATAGATTTGTTGAGCACGGTAGAATTTGTCAAATTTTCTCGGTGACAGGGTTGCATATAGTTAATTTTAGGCCATACCCGTGGGCTATAAAACGAATAACCTGAGAAGTCACCTAACTTGACATTCTCTGTTGAATTGAGAATGCCCTAACTAGCGACGTGTCAGCGTGTGAAACGTGATGTCTTCATTTCGCCAGAACGCATGTGTGAACGGACAAACATATGGTTTCGGTGTCTATAAACAGTGATAAGGAGGCTAGTTATGAGAGCATAAATCACGATACATGCCATTTACATGCCGACTGTGCCATCAATTATAAGCATAACTGAGAACTAACAACCAGCAACGCATTATTCGTTCACTGTTATCAATAGGCTAGGACAAGTAAGGCATAGTAGGCAGTGAAGTACAAAAGACGAATACAGGAAGCAATCTTTCCTGATTTTGTGTAGCAGTGCGCATAACAAATCACGAGACGTCAAGATTACACGTGCTTGTGAACACTAAGTTCAACTTTGGTTTTCATTCATGATTACCTGGCCTTCAACTTTTCAAGCAATTTGAAATTCAGGCCTTTCAGGTATCGAGCTTTTATGCAGCCACCTTACGAATCGAAACCAATTTACCCAGTTCAGTGGTCACGCTCCATTGCTACAAAATGAAACCCTCCCTCCGTTCTCATTTCCAGTTTACGTCGCACTCATTTCGGTTTGTGATCACACCCTTGTAGTCAAATATGTGGATGTTGTGATGTAGGGCATCCAACACTCAACTCAACTTTGTTCCCCCTCTATGAGACGCGGTTTATCCCGGCAATCAAGCTAGAGTTCCGTAGTTTTTCTCCCCTATATATCGTTGAGGGAAATCAGTGTAAATAACCTCCTTACTTTACATAACAAAGGAACTTTAACCTCAACCGTCTTTTGTTAGTTATCTAACGAATGCCATGAGTACCATGACAGGGTCACTACATCAATAAATCCCAAAGATTCTCGGTCAATGTCCGACGTTTAAATTTCCTTTGCATCCTACCAATTGTTTTCTCCAGTTTGTAAACTCGCTTCGTACATTTTGCTAGATCTTTAGCACGTCAATCGCATCGAAGTCCCCAGTAGGCACTTCGTTGATTTTACTGTTTATCACTACCCCATACAGTGTGTTAAGTTTGTAGAAAAGATTCTAGTTGGCACAATTCACCCCCTTTATTCAAGTAGTTACGGAATCTATTCAATAGAATTTTCACAAGTGAAATTCATTGTGAACGTTCGTTAACTTTTCCATGGGGTTCAGATTTACCGTCATTAATATTTTGTTACTCAAGTGCACTTACTTACTTGTCCATCATTTTAATGTAGATGGATGTGGAAAGTCTGTTGTTCAGCCATTTAGAACTGTAATGATCCAATACTGAGTTTCTCGGAAACACTTGTCAACCTGTTCCTATCCTTAATCCTTAGAACCACTCTTTGGTCTTTCTGGTTTAATGAGTTCTAAAATAAAAGTTAAACCACCTTCCTTACCGAGTTTTCTATCTCTGCGAAACACTGACCTACGGGGGTTGTACAGGTTGTCATACTGCACTTTCTGCTTACATCATGTCTGTATGATGCTTGCTTCAAATGGGCTTCCTTGTGAACAAAGGCCTCAAAACTCGTCCAGGTTGTTAAAGAATGAAGCCGTGTTGGTATGAAAATAAGAGACTGGAGCAGATTTATCCAACACGAATAGAAAATACATCTACTTGATGTGTTTAATCGAGTGAGAAGTACTGAATTAGCGCGTTTTGGTTCGCTTTGAGGCCTCCATCCACTGGCGAAATGGCGGTAGGTCTGAGTTTTTAAATGCTGTGCTAGATTCGGCATTTATGTGAAGATCACTTAGGGCAATTGCATTTGGTTTTTTGATGGTATACAGTTGTCTCGACTCAGATTCTCGCTTTTTTTTTGATCCGACAGAACGGTATCTTATCCTTGGCGGATAGCCAAGCTGCATGTCTCCTTCTGATATTTTCTTTTGCTAGGAGAGTTATTCATGGCGTTAGAGGCTTGCTTAGCAATGGCTGTTAGACCAGAAAGACCAACGAGTGGTTCTAAGGATTAAGGATAGGAACAG
>LOND01008016.1:9555-21291 GCA_014220965.1 Paragonimus kellicotti | reverse complement strand
GAGGTCTGGATCTTAAAGAGGTGTCCGTAGTTGCAAATAATTTGTTGCATTGGCGTGATTGTTTTTGTCTGTGTCACAAGTTTCACATGGTGAGCTTTGTATCCTGTGACTTATTGCTGTGACCTGTATAATACCCTCTGTAACGCGGCTCAGTTACATTTAGCACATCGGTAAGTAGGCTTTGGTCGACTTAACGTCCGAACTGTTGTCCAATGAGATATCGATGAAAACACTGCACAAAACCTCCTACAATCATCCCTCTGGACTATTACCAGATATGAGAAGCAATCGTAATGGACTTAATCGGACCCTTTTCTCCTTTCTCAACACAACACAATATGGAAAGGCATCATTCTAATGAATTGACGATGTTCCAGTCCTGAAATGCATCAGTTCACGGGGTTTCCCTAACAACCATCTAACGCGTTGAAAAACTATCTTCGTTGCATTGTTCTAACGTTATATAGTCTTTCGCGTTAGTGTATTGTTCAGGAGTACCAGAAATGTAACTGTCTAAGGTAGAGTGGTTAAGTGTCCTCAGGATAGAATGTACTTCGGGGTAATTGGTCTTGCCTAATGCTTCCAAGACAACTGGACTACGGGATCAAACATCGATGTGGTCGGATGAACGCACCAGTGATTTGAGCCTAACAACAGCAAACTAATGGACAATAGCTTTTTTGAAAGGCTTGCCGCGTAAGTCAGTCTAAGAACCAGCGGGGGTATCGTATGCGAGTGATGTTTAAATCCTCACTATCACTCTGTATGACTTCACTATAGTAAACGGAAGACTGACTCATTCTTAGGGAATCGCATTAACTATCCACAAACGGATCTAAGCAACGATAAACAGCAACGTCTCAAAACACCGTGTTTTATTGTAATTTTTAGGAGAGGGACGTCACTGTTAATAGCTCAAAACGAGAAGATGAAGTGTCCTGCTCCTGTATGCGATAACCGTCTATTTGATTTCAACAATCTGAATATCTGGAGCACAAACTCTGAAAGTCATAGAGAGAGAGGGAGGATGCTAGTGCTTCCGAGGAAGCACAAAACTTGGGGTACAAACAATCTGTCAATAGGTTGACACCTAATTTGTTCGGTACTGATGGTTACATCTGATCGAAGCTGGCAATACGGACATCATATGAAAACCCTACAAGCTTCTGGGATTTCTACATACAGCTTGATTTTCCTAATGTTGTGGAGACTTTCAGAGTGAGGTATATCCAAACTTGTGTGCTATTCATTTAACTGACTAAGAGAAGAATTCAATGAAAATCCTTATTAGGCTGGTCGGTTTGTATGGAGAATAGACATTCTCCCGTCCAACTAAAATCTGACAGAAAGACGACAGAGTGGACGCCCATTCTATACTTGCACACACTCACCTCATAACAATGTTTGCCTCCCGAACAAGTAGTCTACGTGGTTAATCGTCTATTATCGAGTCGAGCCTTGGAACATTTCATAATTAAACAATTGGGTCTTCTCTAAATTATCAGATTTGCGAAACTACTCATGAGTAACACAATCATTCAATATAACATTTTCCATATCGTGTCCGTGTGACCGCAGTCGGTGTATACCGGACTGTGTCCGTACCCGCTAACGGGTTGTGAACAAGACACATCAATTGGGTCAAGTCTTCTACTCACTCCTCAACACCTCCATCCGCAGTCTTAAATGTAGTACGCTAGTGTGACTGGCTCACTTCCTCAGTGTTTATTGTGGACACCTTTTGGTAAAGTGAGGGGACTCAACCATTGTCTCGGCGCACAACAGTACGGACATACCAAGCCATTAAAAAAAGAGTCTGTATATTTTCATCAGATGGGTATTAACATGGAACTATCAACTCAGGCGTAGGGTTGATTTCTTGAGTGAGATTACTAATCATAAGTAATAGACTGACTGTGAAAGAGCTCTAATTTATATGGAATGAAACGGCGATAACCGGTCCATTACAGTTAGGCCGCTATATCAGCGGAAGTGAGACAATGAGTTCACACATGCTTGATTTGGCTTGAAAACCAGGTTAAAAGGGTTGTGTGTCTGCAATCTAATTTTAGTATCAAGTTCTTCCGGTGAAGCTAATGATTAATATCTTGGTTGAACCAATTTCCACCTGAATACATTGCTAACACCAGCCCTTGGACATGCCATAGGTTCAGTAATGTAAACCTATACATCCGAACGACATCCTTTGAGGTGTCAGTTTCCACCGCATGATACTCATTTATTACCAAAATGCCAGATCGTAGGAATGTCATTCTCTAGAAACATTCATGGTTTGTAGACATGTGGATGCACATGGATGTCATAGTATGCATAAGAAGACAAAGTTCTTTTTCTTGCCTATGGGATCTCATTACTACAAAGTCATAAATCAGAAAACGTGAATACGCGCATGTGTGCACATCTGTCCGCTAACACGCACACGCACACTCGCAGCAGAATGCAGTATGTGCGAGACAACTGTCTGGCTGAACGCTATTATAAACCTACAATCATCACAATGAGTGGTATTCAACTAATTCATTTGCACTAGGGACGAATATGTCTGAAAAATTAATCGAAGACCTACCACAATCAAATGTTCCAGGCCCTGTCATTAAGGGCGTTCTCGAGTTTAGACGTTTACAGAGGAATCAGCGTCCAGCGCTAAACCCACCAACAGCTGATGATTAATGGATTAAGTTTGATGTGAAAGTCGGCGAAACAAAACAGTACGTATACATGCATAGTACAAACCCGTTCTTATAAACTGTGCAGAGCAATATTACAAATTATTTATAACGACTGATTTACTAGGACTGCAATTAAGCATACGACTGGCTCTCCTAATTAGCTGACAGAAGTGAGTCACTAAAGTCCAGCAGTCTAATCGGGTTACAGTCGGAAAGTGTACCATTTTTTAGTCTTTGTAGTTGATATTAAGTCTTAAACACTGACCTTCATGTTTAGATGAACAAAATTAGCACAGCTGTCGTCCGGATTAAGCTGATAATCATCGACAAATCACGTTGACAAGGATTTACATAGCGAATCTGCTAAAAATATAGGGTTCTAGCACTTTCCGTTGGTGTACTTCTTCAGTGACCATTTTTAGAAGGACAACAAGAATTTCACAGAAAACGTGGTTTCAACGACCAACAACTCACTTTTCAAAGAGGCCGTTTCTGGGAGATATACAAGAGCACCGGTACACCCTCATTGCATTCATCTCTCTCTAGAGGGACAAACGACAATTTTGTCGGGGGTTGGCTGTTGCCGAAAGGTATAGTGTATATGCCGTTTGTGAATTGCAGTCAAATGTACGACATGTAGCAGCAATCGTAGCTTTCGTGACCCAGGTATGCTCCTTCTGCTAGCCCCCTCTGAAGAGAAGAATTCTCTTATGTATACGATGTCCCGATCTTAATCTTTCATGACCCAACGTGAGCCCGACATGTCTCGAGTGATTTAACTTGAGAGGGTTGCATTAGTACACTGGAGCAAAAAGTGAAAATGGATATATCCCACTGAAGTCTCAATAGTGTTATGGGGCTCAAACCAACAGATGTTTTAACCAAGTTAAGGCGACAAATATCAGTAGGTACTGAGAAGTTGGAGGGGAGGGATATGAGTCAAGCGAAACAAACGTTCTATGCCAACTGGACCCGAGTATAGTGCGCTCAATGTCGGCCATTTTGAAAGCGGTAGCAGATGGAATTTCTAAAGCTAACATCGAACTAAAGCGAAGCGTTACCATCGACAGTGTTATTGGTAAATCTTAGTGCAAGCTTACTTTTCACTAACTGATTAGAGCCTATCAGTTGTGTGGATTTTGTTGGATTCTTCTGTTACACTTCTGTAGTCATACTTGTGGATGTGTAGAGGTCAGATGTGTGTGTGTGTGTGCGTGCACTTTTAAGTACCGTTTGCGAACTAAAAAACCCAATCTCCCAGAATGAATAAGGGAATTTGTTGTAGCCATTCTCATCATCTAAATGACCTCAAACAGATTCGGGGCACTCAGCAGACATCATGTCACAGTCGACCTCAGAGATGACCCAATACACTTCTATTAAGTTTAGAGCGCTAACTGACAGAGACGAAAACATTTGATTCCGGATCAGAAGGTAGTCATATGAGCTATGTTTTCTACTCGGGATGTTGAATGGAGAAACAAAACTGTGGAAATTTCTGGAAGTGGACTTTCTTAATTACGTTATCAGCAGTTCGGACTGTAATAACTTACTACAAACACATTCACTCCCAAAGTTCTCCTATAAGACGTACCGGATAATCCAACGTCATTTTAGCCGATTCATCAGAACAGCGTTCTACAGACGTCCACATCGTGGTATAGCAAAGTCGTAACACACAGCACCTTTTAAAGATTCGCTCACTTTCTTACTCATGAATTCTTGAAACCTGATCAGTTCTTCATGTACTACAGACACATCAGGCACAGTCTTGTTTTCATCTACGGAACATTATATTAATCTTCTCGTCCTCTGAGATATAATCTAACGTTTAGTAAAAATCGTTATCTCGAAAGTTGACCGGTGAAAGTTCAACACTAAAGCAATCGCTCGTAATGTAAACGGAGATCTCCCAATGGTAATTTACGCTAAAGCTGGAAAACCTTGTCTAAGTCTGTAGTGACAGTTCCTAATGTAGGTGACTTCAAGTGAGGACTTTAAGAATGCATTCATGATGCTAGTTCAAGCCTCCAGTCAGCTTGATCATCAGGATAACATTGAAATGGTGTAAGATATCTGACGTGAATGGTAGATTGCAACGATTAGGGCACAAGTCTCTCTCTATATTATCATCAATGTAAACTCATGTTACCGCATGCCCCCATGATCGTAGCCAGTTATGAAACGAATATCCTTGTCAATTCTGGTCACTTTTATGTGAGACTCACTTGAGAAACATTTAGGTTTCGACTGAATTCTAATCAGCGACAGAAACAACACGCTTAAATGCGGCAAGTGCTCTACCAGTTGATCTACGAAGCCACATCGAGGGCAAAGAAATTTAACATTTGTACTCGGTTACCCGCCCAATCCATCTTGTTGGTACTTGCTTGATTCTGTGCTCATGTATCTTCATCCAACGTAAACTTAGGTGCTGCAGGCTTTGAATAACTTTTAAAATACCAATGATTCCAGTGATAGTTTATTTAGCTTAGGTCACCGTATTACCTAACCCTCATCGCACAGATTATACGTTAAATAACAATGAATGAGTACTTTTCAGGTTTGTGAAGATGCAAGTCAACTTACTGAGGTTTGTGATTTCGAAAAAAACATAGTGAATAAAAAAGATTTCAGCATCATACAACGAAGTGTCCGTGCAGTAACTCAACTCCCCAACATTGAGTCAACTCAACATTATCATGCACCAGAACAAGATGCTGACTGTTTAAGACAAGTTCACAAATATTTGTAGTACAAACTGATCGTTCGGCAGTGCAAGTGATTTACTCCAACATGAGCTGTTTGTGAAATTCTGATCGAGTCGTCAATCTCGTCGACCATTTACTGGATTCTATATGACGCTGTGAGCTGTAGGGGTGATTAAGTAAAAATGTGAGCTTTCTGAGCTTTCGGCGTGACCACCTACCTCAGCTGGCAAAACGTTTATTGTGCTTAAACATGTCGTTTATTTTTTGGTTTACGTTTAGCAGAAGTCCGTATGTTTCGCACTTGAGTCTCTTCTGATTTAGTGTGACGCACTGAAAGAGCTATACAGCTTACGCGTCTGGCCTACGATGACCAGACACTACCAATTTTCTTGTCATGACTGTACACTTGTGAGCCTGCAAGCACACCTCCTAAGTACGGAGAGACGGTTTTTACTCATGGATTAGACCAGCCAAAAATCCTATCGGAATTGTGAAAGTTATACCCGAACATGCACGGTGCTTAATGTATAGGAATTAAATCTCTAGCGCACAACAGGAATACATATAATTGTGCATAGACAGAGCGGTGTTACCTAGTAGGTCATGCATCTTTAACTGTGTGCTAACTGTAGGTGTCTGCCTGCCCATCATCCCTCCTGATTGCCACTAAAAGTGCTTCACAATGAACTGTGGCTGAAGTCTTGCAACTGATGAATGTCCTCGGTCTGAGGGGGTCATACCTGAGGTTTATGGTGCGAAAATTTTCTTTGACAAAGTGAATGTGTCATGTCGTGCAGGTATCTATCAACCTTGAGTAAGCATTGCTGTACTACGAGAATACAAGGTAAGAACAGCAGTGACAAAGCAGCTGCGCATCGTTTGGTAATAGATATTTGTGGTTGGCTTGTACCACCTGGCATTCATTATCTTCTCAGAAGAGCGCGAGAGAAGTTTACATACGCAGAAGCAATTACCACCTACTGTCGTTTGCGGTGCTGTTGAGTAACGAATAAGAGGAGTCAACTTCCTGTCACCCCGTTGATCGTCATCAGGACAAACGTTTAGCAAAACTGCATCAGACACTGATGGAGCCATGCTAGATGCTTATCAGGTTGCAGGCGAACCCGCACTGAACTACGCGACTTTGACCTGTGAGAAGGGAACCTGCAAAACCTGAGTTAAGTCACCTATGCACTTGAACACAACCGGTTGGCCTAGGGCATAAACGTCAGGCAGTAAGATTATGGAAATTTGTCAGATACCATGGATTCCATTCCCTGATGTATACGGTAATGATGGAACGTAACGCGGCCGGAACTGACAAATATTAATTTGTCGGTAGCTACTCCGATCATTTCATTTATTCAAAACAATCGTCGACATTTATAAGACGTGCTTGTGTTACTGATAGATTGTCCTCGCATAGATCTCAAACCGAACCATTTGGAGGTAGCTGAAGCTGAAAATCTGACTGAAGTTGCGCGAAAGAAATTGTCAATAGCAAATTTAACATAAGTGATGGAGATCGAACTCTACATATTAGACTGGAAGCAAATCTTGTATAAGTATAAATTATAGAGTTATGTTCTTAATTACCGATAGTAATGTTAAAACTGGATGCAGTATACAACTCCGTAATTCGAATTCGCGTCAGTTCCCTTCCAGCCGGAACGATGAAGGCCATAGTGGACCTTAGTGGCAAGTCAGACGGATATAAAATTGGTCAAAATTATCGTCTGTTTTTTGAGCCACTGATAAAAAAGAGCATGGGAACCAACCTGAACGGGTCCCAGTAATGAAAGCGGACTGTTCATTTGGGGTTGTATGGGATAGACGGAACCTTAGGGATATAACAACATTGTAGGAGAATGGACATTTAGAACTTCGGAAAACAGAGTTGCCACATAGTCCAAAGCTTGAAAGTGTGCATGTACCAGAAGTGTTATGCAAGACGTTAAGTGTGAACGGAATGGTGAATCAAACGGTTGTTATAAGTGACAGTTTTAAAAAGTAACATCATTAGTGTGTTTGCAAGCTCAGGGTCAGCTGCATTGACTTGAATGGAACCCTCCGACGATGTGTCCTTCTACGTGGTAGCTGTGTCCTGAACGTTTTGACCGATTGTACGGACAAGTTGTTCGCCAACTGGTTAAACATTATACGTTTTGAAAGGCAGAATCAAGTTTTTCATTGTAGTTTGTGTAGAATGGCTGGATTGGACCAACCTTCTCGATACGTGACCACTCAATGATTTACGGAAGGTCGCGGCCAATCAAAGTCGGCCACTCGGGCAAATCGTTAGATCAGCGCGGTGGCCACTCAAGAGGACAACCAGGCCCTGCACTGAATTAGCTACGACGATCACGAGACTAGAGCAACCTGTTTAAATATGTAGCGCGTTAAAGTGAACAAGCGACAAACAGAACAGAACCACTTAATATAAAAGCCAAATCTTTGGACCCAATTAGAGTTTTTCGTTTTACTGCTGTTTTCCGTGCATAAAATAGCTCATGAACATGCAACGGCGCCGTATTTTGCTTTCATTTCAGGAAGCGGTGGCTTTTTAATAGTTTAAACCATAGGATCTTAGTTAAGAAACTTAGGACGGATCAAGTTGGCGTGATGTCACTATATCCAAGAGCTCACATGCGACCAGTACAGTGCTTGAAATAGGACCATCGGAAAACTTCTGATACTCCGGTCGATTAGTTCTTGTTTTAGCTGAGAAGGCAAACTAGTTGCTTTGCGTTAAATGCACGGCATGTTATACTGCCGTTCCATATGGTTCTCGTCGGTTGTACAATGGTCCTTGGCTTATGACGTCTACGGATGTTCAGTGTTTCACCGACAGTGTTCTCCGTCGGTGACTTTCTGTTAAGAGTGTCTGGATTGAGTGTTGAGCAGTAAAGTTGATACTGCATGACGTCGTATTCTATCGGTAAAACGTAGTCAATAGGACCACGTCTTACTGCTAAGTGCGAACGATGGATCGATACCGATGAAACGAACGTTCAACGGCAAATAACTTAAATAACGCTAGTAATTGGAGCCGTTCAACTCTCATTGATTGGAGACAGCAGTAAACTAACAGGGCAATACATAAGACAACAATGAATAATCTTAATGCTGCAGACCTCATTTCTTTCCTCATGGAAACCAGCAAACCAAAAAACAACCACAGTCGACCACCACCTATCACGAACTATCTGGACTGCCTTAGAAATGTCCTCCATTAGCCCTTTCAATTGTCTTTGAAATAGCACGCTCGAAGATTACCGTAAAACGTTCTCCTTGACCACTTGATTGCGGACCATGGAAAGCGGATACATGTTGTGCACAAAACATGATACAATAGTTCTCAAGTGAAAGCGATTTTCAAAGATAAACGGACCGTTGTAGGACTTTCATGGGTGTCAAAATTCGAGTGACCTTTCTCCGTTTCATCCCATGACACTGTGTGACTAATCGCTTGTCGTTGCCAGTCTCACAGGATGTGTCTAGAATGTAAAATTCCCTGGAGCGCCTCCACCAGTTGCTGATTTTCATTCACCTGTTCACAAGTCTGTTAAAGTATGCTACTCGCCTTCTTCCTCACTCCTGTGAACACGAATTTCCTACCGGGTATCGTAACACTGTTAACAGCCAATCGATCCGTCTGAAGACGAGGCATTTACTCACACAACAATTGAGTAGTAGGTGGTTTGGTTTATAGCAATCAGAGATTTCGACCCGGCTCAGAAGTCCGAATCGCGGGCTCATCGGTCGGAGTTGGCAAGCAGTGAATTTGTCTACTATCGAGATGATTAGGCAACCTGATCACCAGTCTTACACGAAAATGGCTGAGCACTCAGACATTCTCGATACACATTTAACGGCAGCGTAGTCCGAATGTTGATCCAAGCACTGACAATGCTGTGGGAAAGTTGTGTCGATTATACAGCTGACCAAATAACCGCGCATTGCGCAGTATGTGCGTACAAAGATTGGCTGATGCGATTGTCCAAATGTGTATTTTAATTCAAATATCGTTCAGTCACACTTTCCCGATTTAGCAGCGTGGCGATTGAAGTTAACGGAAGAATTTTCGATTATCTTTCCTATTTGTTTCTGTTAATCGATGGTGGTCCCAAATAGATGGGAGCCCTGACCAGCCAGTCGCAAAATTAACCTGATTCCCCGGTGCGTAACCTACAGCCTTTCTGTACTGCACATTTCTGTCTACTTGCAATTTGTGCAAATGGTATCATGTACAAGGTGACCACAGCATAGATCACAATGCGTGTGGATAAGTCCATTCGCGATCAACCTTTATTTTCGGTCGTTCTGTGTTAACTTTATTAGTTACATAACTGATAGAATTGAGGAAACCACATCTAACGTCAAAGTCATCTGGCCGGTGGATTGTGTGCTTGGTTCATTTGAAGTAACGTAAAATGCGACATTAGAAATTGACTTACTAGAGTTTTCTGTCGTTCTGTGTTAACTTTATTAGTTACATAACTGATAGAATTGAGGAAACCACATCTAACGTCAAAGTCATCTGGCCGGTGGATTGTGTGCTTGGTTCATTTGAAGTAACGCAAAATGCGACATTAGAAATTGACTTACTAGAGTTTTCTGTCGGCTGTTTAGTTCCAGGACAATGAAGACCATCTGAGGGTTTAGTTTACATTGGGATGATATCTGTGATCAACTATTTTCCTCCAGTATCCAATTAACTAGTTTCCCCGCCGCATATCGTGAACTTGAAGTGCTTGAATAGCCGGTACTTCAGAAAAAGACCAATTTGGAATTTGATTGGATTTTACAATTGGGTGTCTTCTAGATTATCAAATCTGCTACATTATTTATTAGCAAAACAATTTTCATGCTCAGCAGTGACGTCCGTCGACTCCGGATTGAATTGTGAGACGTTGTGCCTCAGCAGTCAGTCTAATCGATTGTTTTGTAGGTTTCATAAGACACAGTGGATTGGGTAGGTAACTGAACCCAAATGTGAAATTTCTGAGCTCCCGGTGTGGCTTCGTTTGGGCATGCTGTCGTTGTTGCTGGCACGAATCCAGTCCAACTCCAGAGGTTTCACAATCGAGTCTTTGCTAAATTAAATAACATGATAAAATATTCATCTTCAATAAAGGGAACGTGAATACTCAGACAGCATAGAAAGTTTTGTTGTTAGTTTCAGAACGTGAAGTGTGTACGAACCCGACACGAGCAACACATTGAAGATTACAACTGATCAGGTGAACCAGTTGGGTAGGCTCTGAGTAAGTGAAGCAATCTGAATACAATGCGCTATATGTTAAGTGTGCAAATCTAGAGAAAACGTCGGAAAATGGACCATTAACTGGCAGAATTTGCTAACAGTTTAGGAGTAATCGTTAGTTTTCGACAGCAAACTTGAGTTAGTAAAATTACGAACGGGCAAACGGCAGCCTTGGATGATCGAAGCCTTGAGTTAAGTGGTTTGGGCAACCAAAGCTTTCACTAACATTATTACGTTGAACGGAAGCTCATTCAAACCTTATCATTGAAGTAATATCCGCCGTGTTCTCCACGGCGGATATTACTTCAATGCAGTTGGTTGGATAAGTGCATCAAAAAGTCAGTTAGTTCTGAAATATGCGGAGTGAAGAATACCGCCTTGCTCCGTTGAAGGCTCAATTAATCTGGCCATCTGTGAAAGTTGGTTTCATGCATTCAGTGCCGATTTTCATATGCGAGGCAACTCAGTTCTGGCGATTCCACCGACAAAACACTTGGTCCTCATAAGTCCAACGCTCTCCGCGACCGAGCTACTCCCTGTAATGCTAAATCGTAATCCAATTATCTTGGAAATTTTTAGATCAATTTCATGGCTTGTGTCTAACGCGTAAACAGCGGTTTCGTAATCACTGATCATGGCCCGATACTTGAGCGGATTTCAACATGTTATTCTATTCAAAATAATGAAAATCGGAAAGCTATTCGTACGGAGTAGGTATTGAGCGCATTTCCTAAGTAAGATGATTGCATGAAGTCATGATGCATTTTAACGATCCATTGCTTTTGTGCGAACCAGTATCTGAATGCTCGGACTAGAATAGGACGACTGACAGACAGCAAAATCCTAATTCAGGAGCCTCGAACAAACAGTAGGAAACCACTAGATTGCACTAGAAAACTGCACTGATTTTAATTCGTCTCAGTTTATGAAGTAACCACAAATGTTTCAGAAAAACCATGTCAAGGTTACATTCTTGTTGATAGAGTTGAACGTAACTTTACCGGTTTATTCAACATAAACTATGCTTATTAGTATTATTCAACCACAGCTCACTTTAATAGTTTTAATG
>LOND01008015.1:0-12385 GCA_014220965.1 Paragonimus kellicotti | reverse complement strand
CCGTTATGAGCTCTCAGAAACTAGTAATTAAACCGAATTGAGAAAATAAATAACTGTTGATATCTTGAACGCATACATGAACAGAGGAAAGATGCTGATTACGCGTACGTCAAGAAAATTAATGAATTTGCAAGTATGCAAAGTGACGAACTCATCAAGACGCAAGTGACGACTATAGCGAAACGTTCGAAAATTACAGGCTCACCAATTGTTGGAATCAATCCAGCAGTCCAGTCAGTACTCATTATCGAAAACCGGTCGACAATGGAAAACAAAAACTCAGTGTGTTGATGCCCATGTATTGGTATCTTCCTCGGAAAGTAAAGTGTACAGAGAACATTTCAAACTAGCTTGGCGCAGAGAGCTGTACTTTTAGCTCCGGGACGGATATTACAAAATAGATTGTTTGACCAAAACAAAAGTAGGTTGGAAACCAAAATAATCGAAAATGTACAATCGAATGCGACTGTCAAATATTACTTATTATTGTCGCTACAGATGGTGCTGAAGTATTGCAGAAGTTGCACCATGCAGGTGTAGGACTACGGAGGGGGTAACGGGCGGACTCAGAAAAACCAATGATTGCTGTTACTCAATGTCACACTTAATGAATTCGCCTTCTGTCGCTGTTCGTACGAATTTCTGCTGGGATGCAGAGCGTCTATTGAGTGGTTGCATTGTCGAAAAAGGCGTAAAGGGGAGAAGATAGGTAGAGGACCCCAGTTAATGGTAGGAACGGAAACCTATCACAACTTGAACTTTGTGAGACACCTATACTCACTGAATGTTGAAAGGGGTTGCTTCATCTTTGTGCGTTGTATTCGGACGACTTTTCTAGAATTGGTCTAGGCGAGCACCCTTACTGCTATGTGTAGACAGCTGTAACATTCCGTACAGCCAGACGAAAAGCGGCTACACCGAGGATTAGGTATCGAATTGCTGACCTCGTTAAAATTTTTAGGTGGCGAGGAACGCTTCTGAGCATGTGACAAAACTGCTTAAATTTACAATAAGCTGTTGTTTTTTAAGGGGAGAAAAGAGTGGCAAATGCACTTTCAGTGAAGAGCGTCTCCGGTCGTTCAACAGTTGAACGTGGCTACTGGTGTATTATCTGATACGGCAGGTGTTGGAAAAGTCGCTAACGCTGTATTTTTTCGTTCTTTATTCTTTGTTTGTTTTCCATCGGACACAGTGTACGGAGCGCTGATTTGTGATGAGTGTAAAATGTTGACCGAAAATAAAATACCGCCACTTTTCAAAGCTTTCCATAACGGCGTAGGCCTTTTTTCGGCAGAAGAATCCTTACATTCGGACGGTTAGGGTTCTGGAGAAGAATGCAACTGGTTGTCTGTTCTGGTTCAACGTTACGGCCTTGGCGATATCTGATGTGTCAGGGACACTCCCGGTTCAATAGTAATGATCAATGAAATCTTGAATCTCTCTTAAGATTGATAAACGAAGTCAGAGCCTCTTCGGGAAGAGGAAAGGTCTTATTTCTGACGAGCACACTGATTTTGTCTGAAAATTGTGAGATCCATTGAGAGTAATAAGCAAACATACCGATAACTCTCTTGTGCTTTGAGATTTGACGGGGCTGGTAGCTCTTTCAATGGTCGGAGACGTTCCGGATCCGGTTTAATGACACCCTTTGAGAGTTCATAACCCAACAATTTGATGTTGCGCGTCCACAACACTTTTTTGTTCATTGAGAGTGATTCCGTACTTGCGAGCGGTGTTGAAGAATTGTGTGAGATTACGATCATGATCTTCGTTTGAATTGCCGCAGATAGTCAGATTGTCCAAGTAGGCGAAGGTCCCAGACAATTTCTCTCGTTGGATGATATTGTCGATAGTACGCTGGAACGCTGCCACACCATTGGTGACGCCGAAGGGAATACGAGTGAATGATAAAGACGGCCAGCTGCTTCGAAAGCAGTGTAGGTCTTTTCTTGTCTTGATGGGTATCTGATGATATGTACTCTGGAGATCAAGTATACTGAATACCTCATAACGAGAAATTTTCCCAATAAGATCGTCAATCCGGAGTAAAGGGTAGGCGTCTAGGTAAGTGAACCGATTGATTGTCTGGCTGTAGTCCACTACCATTCGACGCTTCTGCCGTTCGTTAGACGTCACCAAGACTTGGGCTCTCCAAGGTGAGGCAGAAGGTTCAATAATCCCGGCGTTCAGCAGTTTTTCAGTTTCAGACTTGATAGAGTTCATCGGATAAACAATAGCACCTGGATTTGGTGACCACTGGCTGACAATCAGGTGACAGGTGTTGAAACATAAACGGCGGACTAGCAGAATTAGGAAGCATGTTGCAAAGTGAAAACGGTGGCTCAGAGCCAGAAAAAGGTATTTCGACGCATTTGTCTTTTGAGAAAGTCATGTCCTAGTAATACATCAGTACACAGGTTGTTGAGAAGTGACAGTGTGATAGAGTTAGATGACTGGATAAGTTGATAGATGCTGTAGTGATACTTTGACAGGAAAAGTGGATTTGCCATTTGTGTGACCGCACAACTGAAAGAGATGTATCTTTCCGGAACTGCCTGTGTCAATGAGAGCCTGTAACCGAATACCGTTCACGTAAATCTCAACGACAGCATCTGACAAGCACGCGGGAGCCGCTGCAACTGTGATAGACGATAATACAGATTCCGATATTGCAGCAGAATGTATAGTCTTAGAAGACTGACACACCCGTTCGTAGTGCCCTTTTTTCCACAGCATTTGTAGACTGACTGCACCACTGAGCAAAGTGGGTAGGTGTCGCCTGCCTGGATGGGGTCCTCGTGATCACTCAAACCGCTGGTTAGAGACGCTATCCGAGATGGCGGTGTGTCGCAGTCAATGGCGTACCTGCATCCATACCATTTCTAGTTCTTGCTTAGACTTCTATTAATTTTCAACCTTCTTAGTAACGTTTTCTTCTAGGATATTCCACGTCACTGTTGAGGTGAGCGGCAGCCCGAGCCACAGTACCTTTTGGTCAGGCTCATGGCTGCTATGATGATGATGTTTGCAGATCACATCGCCAGCTGGTCACTGCCTTCGCAGATGCCTGACGTAATCCACAAAAATAACAGAGCCGTTCTGTTTTGGAAAGTTGCCTGTGGCTGCCGTACATTCGGTGTCATATGCCTTTGGGATGAGCGTTTGAGGGTACTCAGTTATTTATGGTGACACGACGCAGAAGAGTCGTTGCTCGTTGGGCTAGTTCCAGTTGTCTAGCTACATCGAAGGCTGAAGTGAGGTCCAAGGATTTATATTCGAGTAGTCGCTGACGAATAGAATGAGTTCAAACCACGAATAAATTCTTTGCGACACATTTCAATAAGGACTGCTTGGAAATCACAGTCTGCGGCCAACGTTTTGAGTTACTGAAGGAATCCACGCAGATTACCTGTTATTTTGTTCAGCAGTGGATAGGCACATATCGAGCAAAAAACCGTATTTTTTTGGTTGAATGTAGAGATTCTGGAGTGTACACATGGCTGTTTTGTAGGAGTCACATTCCGCGATGTGTTTGTATACAGATGAACTGATAATTAACGAGAGTAGACAAAGCGTCTATTTCAAGCGATTTTGCAGCAGAAAGGAAGTTCTCGAATGTCTTCCGCCAGTGAAGCCACTGATCAGTTGCAGTAGGCGAGTGAGGGTCGGCGTCGAAACGATCAGGACGCAAGATACGATCAGCCATTTTACAAGTTGAATAAATTGTGGATGATTCGAAACGTACGTTCAACAAACTGTTATTGGGAGAGAATATGGGNACGACTATAGCGAAACGTTCGAAAATTACAGGCTCACCAATTGTTGGAATCAATCCAGCAGTCCAGTCTGTACTCATTATCGAAAACCGATCGACAATGAAAACAAAGATTCAGCGCGTTGACCCTCGTGTATTGGTATCGACCTGGAAAAGTAAAGTGTACAGAGAACATTTCAAACTAGCTTGGCACAGAGAGCTGTACTTTTAGCTCCGGGACGGATATTACAAAATAGATTGTTTGACCAAAACAAAAGTAGGTTTGGAAACCAAAATAATCGAAAATGTACAATCGAATGCGACTGTCAAATATTACTTATTATTGTCGCTACAGATGGTGCTGAAGTATTGCAGAAGTTGCACCATGCAGGTGTAGGACTACGGAGGGGGTAACGGGCGGACTCAGAAAAACCAATGATTGCTGTTACTCAATGTCACACTTAATGAATTCGCCTTCTGTCGCTGTTCGTACGAATTTCTGCTGGGATGCAGAGCGTCTATTGAGTGGTTGCATTGTCGAAAAAGGCGTAAAGGGGAGAAGATAGGTAGAGGACCCCAGTTAATGGTAGGAACGGAAACCTATCACAACTTGAACTTTGTGAGACACCTATACTCACTGAATGTTGAAAGGGGTTGCTTCATCTTTGTGCGTTGTATTCGGACGACTTTTCTAGAATTGGTCTAGGCGAGCACCCTTACTGCTATGTGTAGACAGCTGTAACATTCCGTACAGCCAGACGAAAAGCGGCTACACCGAGGATTAGGTATCGAATTGCTGACCTCGTTAAAATTTTTAGGTGGCGAGGAACGCTTCTGAGCATGTGACAAAACTGCTTAAATTTACAATAAGTTGTTTTTTAAGGGGAGAAAAGAGTGGCAAATGCACTTTCAGTGAAGAGCGTCTCCGGTCGTTCAACAGTTGAACGTGGCTACTGGTGTATTATCTGATACGGCAGGTGTTGGAAAAGTCGCTAACGCTGTATTTTTTCGTTCTTTATTCTTTGTTTGTTTTTCATCGGACACAGTGTACGGAGCGCTGATTTGTGATAATTTCCGCGATGTGTTTGTATGCAGATGAACTGATAATTAACTAGAGTAGCCAATGCATCTGTTTCAAGCGATTTTGCGCAGAAAGGAAGTTCTCGAATGTCTTCCGCCAGTGAAGCCACTGATCAGTTGCAGTAGGCGAGTGAGGGTCGGCGTCGAAACGATCAGGACGCAAGATACGATCAGCCATTTTACAAGTTGAATAAATTGTGATGATTCGAAACGTACATCCAACAAACTGTTATTGGGAGAGAATATGGGTTGCCAAACGATAGGTCTTATTCAACTTGTAAACAAGTCTTAAAGCTGCAATCAAAAATCTTGGAGATGAACGATTAGTAATGTAGGCGAATGAAAAGCTACAAGTGCATAACAAAGACCAGTTCAGTTTCTCCTAAAGTTTGCTATGTAACCATATATGGGGAGCAAGTTTGAGAATTACTTCTTGAGGGCGATCAAAAGTGGCATCTTCTGACGGATAATCTCTTTTGGGAGGGGGATTATTCCAACACCTTCGTAGATAGTGCACAAAAATCATTTAGGAGCATGCTTCATTGTTCTGTGGTCGTTCGTGTAGGACAGTTCTCTTATATAATATCGTAACGTTTAGCAGTAGTTTGAATTCCGTTTCTCAAAGACCTAGGCTGTTCGCAACTAAACGCAGTCTCGCTGGTGTGTTCTTATGTTTCCTCAGCGTCTTAACAGCATTCCTTCCTATGTGATATGTCGTGTCTATGGTCAATTGCGGTTATCCCACACGCTGAACGCGAGTGGGAGAGACGAGAGTTGCTGCAATGGAGGCTTTATTCACTTTACAACAAAATCGGGAGGGCTGAAAAAGCCAAGTAATGAATGTGTTAGATCATTTAATATAAACCTAATACTGTCAGTTTGTATAGACATAAATTACACCACATGCACCGCTGTTCAAATAACAGGATGCCCAATCAAACTTCTCTGGAGCGCAAACAATAAAGACGTACACGTTGTTGCTTTTCAGCAAGTATACGGTAACTATCAGAGCAAGTGCGGTCACTGTTACACACTTCGTAGAATCTGTCAGCCTGCGTCTGCATGCCAAGGTTCTTGCTTATCACTGGTGCGAACAACTTCCGGCGTCGGGTGTTTATCACAGTAGTCGAAATGTTTCTTTTTGGGTACTAAATGACGAAGGGCAACGGTGTCTTCACGTCTGTTAGTAAAGCGCATGTGAGCGAATTGTTGATTACAATCCAGTAACTCCAATTCTTCCACCAATGGGTCGAATTTGGAAGTGGCGAACATATTTCGGAAGAGGAACGGGAGCAGGTTCAATAAGTCAGGCTATTAGAGCAGCACTGGACGTTGATCTACGATTATATGCGAACAGTTACTCATGTATAGTAGCATTGGTCGGGGTACAGAGCAAAAATATAATAGGATGCAAGGGACCAATTGGTGTTGCTTAAGCAGTACGGATTCCCATTTTGCAGTAGGAAAGCTTCGTGATCTTAGAGTAAGTGTGATAACACACCAGAGTGTCTTTGAAACACCCGACTTGTTCGTTCGCCTGTGGTTTATAACCAACGGTATGACTATATGCTACGCCCTATTTCAGAAGAAATGTCCGGAGATCTGCAGATAAAGGTGCTTCTCTATCGCTATGTATGTACGACGACGTTCCGAAGATAGAAAACGACTGGCACAAACTGAGTTTTTCTCTCAGGAGAGATGACGGGGCAATCGAAGCAAAGAGAAAACAGGAGTGTTCATCGATTACAGTAAGAAGATAACGATCGCGGCTGACTAATGACAACGGACCCTTGAAGTCTATACTTAACCTCCTAAATTTTTTTAAAAATGAGTTTGGACGATGGAAACGAGGACTCTATTTACAAATGGTACATTTGATGGTGACACCGCGTACCTCGTTTTATGGAGACTGGAATATTGCGAGAGTGCACCAAATGCATTGACCGAACAACACCAGGGTAACGCAACGACTCACGTGGAAATTCCTATTCGAGACCCGGCTGTGGGGAGTCACAATAACTGTGAGAAAAAGCATCAGCAGTTTGGTTATCCTTCTCGTAAATTCCCAATAAATGATGTCATACTGATAGTGAAAAAGCTCAATCCCCCAGCGCATGATTTTGTCGTTCTTTACTTTACTTTCGTATTTGGCCTAACATACATACAACTGGTCGCTGATCAGTTACCATGCGAAATTGTCATCCGAGGGATAGTTTCTCCACTTCCGAATGACTTCTACTATTGCGTAAGCTTCTTTTTCAGTTGAATAGTGGTGCTTATCACTGTTAGGGAATGTTCGCGAAAAGGGGGCAACCCGGTTTGCCGGTTTGTGTAGCATCGATGGAAATATAGGGAGCATCCATTTCAACGAATAAAGAGCCCATCGGATCAATTGCAATAACAGTTGAATGGTCTAATACCTTTTTCAGGTTTTCAAAAAGTTTCGAGCTTCAGCTGCTAACGGGAATGCTTTGTTATGTACCGGAGGATGTCTTGCCAGAAAACCGGGCGGTCCATTGGGAATAGTGGACAAAATCTCGACAACTCGCTGCCGTGATTTAATATTTTCGGACGTAGCTAGATTCCGAAGAGTTTCGAGACGATCAGGGTCCGGTTTAACAATTCCATGAGACACCTCGTACACCAGTAATTTAATGCGCCAAGAAGAAATCATACTTATAGAATCAGTAACAGTAATTCCAAAAGCTTAGGGCATTTTTATGGAGTTAAGCATATTCTTCTGCCCTCTCTCCTCTTTTTCTTCTTTCTTCCTATATAGGTTTTTTCTTCTTCGTGGTTGTGTGGCAGTTAAGCATCAGTGTGAACCACTGATGTATTGCTGTCTATGATGATGATGATGATGATGATGATAAAACTGATTCTTATCATGTTTTTCTACATATAGTCGTTCTGGCCGGAGATATGAATGCCCAGGTCGGTCGCCTTGGTGAAGCCGAATCTCGTTTAGGTGGTAGGTTTGGGATAGCATCACATCGATCAGATAATGGTGGGCGATTGTTGCAGCTGTGCGCTGAGCATAATCTATTTTTAGCCAGTACTGGTTTTAGGCATCGTGCACGTCAATGCTATACTTGGCGCCCGCCTTCTCCGAATCAGGCCTGGTCTCAGATAGACCACATAGCCGTTAGTTATAGGTGGCGGGGTTCCATTCAAGACTGTCGTTCTTATTGGAGCACATGCTTGGATTCAGATCATGCGTTGGTACGTTGCCGTTTTGTTCTTACTTTTTCTGGGCAACGACCCCACCGACAGCAACGATTAGCTGTTGAGAAACTGGCTTTACCATCGGTAAGGCATAATTACCAAACCAGCTTAGAAAGCTGCCTTAGTGGTACTCACTCCGAAGACCCTAATAGCTGCTGGACTCAAATCTCACAGGCCATTCAGAAAGCAGGTACTGTAGCATGCGGCACAGGGGTACATGGGGTAAACAAACATTGGATTTCAGAGAAATCCCTGGAGTTGTTAGAAGCCAGACGGAAGGTTCCTTCCTGGTAGTTCACATAACAAGTCTAGAAGAGATATCCGTAGGAAACTGAAACGTAGTCTAAAGGCTGATCGTGAGGCTTGGTTAGTGGAAAAAGTTAAGGAAATGGAAACCGCTTTTGCCTCAGGGAACACCGGCAAACTCTTTAAGCTGATCCGTGCCACTGGTCCCAGGCGACCGTCTGTCAGTGAAGCTATCAGCGAGGCAGATGGCACACTAATCTATAATAAGTCCAGAAGGTTAGAGCGTTGGGCAGAACACTTTGAGGGTCAATTTAGATGGCTTCATGCTTCTAATCTGATCGGTAGATTTGGAACCACCCACTGAGACTGAGGTTCGCAATTGCCTTTCGGCTCAGATGATCTCATGCCGGCACTTTTCAAAGAAGGTGGAGAGGCGTTAGTAGAGGCATTGACTCAGTTGTTTCAACTTGTGTGGACGACGGAGACCATCCCTCCGTGCTGGGGTCACTCGATAATAGTTCCCATATTTAAGAAAGGAGCCCGGGGATCTTGTAAGAACCATAAGGGGATTAGTTTTGTAGCGACTATAACAAATGATATTTTTGATAGTCGCATTCACCTGTACACTTTTGATGATTTTGGTTTTTTACCTACTTTTGTTTTAGTCAAGCCATCCCTTTTGTAATATCCGTCCCGGGGCTAAAATCACAACTCGCTCCGTGCCTCGCTAGCTTGACGTGCTTTCTCTGTACACTTTATTTTCCAGGGTCGATACTAATACACGAGGGTCAACGCGCTGAGTCTTTGTTTTCATTGTCGATTGGTTTTCGATAGTGAGTACAGACTGGGTATTATTCTGTTGGACTAGTTCCAACAATTGGTGAGCCCGACGTGATCAAAATCATCAAAAGTGTACAAGTGAATGCGACTATCAAAAATATCATTTGTTCTAGTCGCTACAGTTTGACCCCAGTCATTTCAAGGGTTCTAGCATCCATTGTAATTCATCGACTCTGCAGTTCGGGAGTAAACATTAGGGAAGAACAGGCAGGGTTTCGCCCTGGCGGGGTTGTATAGATCACATTTTTACCCTTCGTCAAATTCTGGAGCAGCGTCATGTGTACCGCCGGCCAACAATCGCCGTATTCCTCGACTATAAAGGTGCGTTTGATTCGGTGGACCGATCTACACTTTTAGAGTCGCTTAAACGCAGGGGTGTACCGACCAAGTATGTGAACATACTGTCGGCGCTTTATTCCCATACTTCAGCTCAGGTTAGGGTTTACGGTGAACTGTCTGACAGTTTCAGCACCAGGAGCGGCGTACGTCAAGGCTGTCCCCTTTCACCATTTTTGTTCAATTTTGTCATAGACGAAATAATGGAGGACTGTCTCCGGCACTCACAAGATGCCGGCGTGGACCTCCTACCTGGTGGAAGGCTGACTGATCTTGATTATGCTGACGACAAGGTGTTGCTGTTTGACACTTTCCAAGCAGCACAAACAACACTGGACGCTATTTCGCGTTCTGCTAAATACTTCGGAATGCGCTTTGCAGCCTCAAAATGCAAAGTGCTTCTGCAAGATTGCTGTGATTACGTAGATTTGGTGTTAGATAATGAAGTCATGGAGGTTGTTGACCGGTTTGTTACCTGGGAAGCTGCATTAGCGGCGGTGGCAGTGCAGGAATGAAATAGAAGCGCGTATCTCTAAGGCTAGGGCGGTGTTCGCTAATCTGGGACATCTCTGGCGACAGAGAGGTATCTCTCTGATGCTTAAAGGTCGCGTATATAAGGCGACAGTGAAGGCTGTGTTACTTTACGGCAACGAAACTTGACCGCTCAGGGTAGAAGACGTGAACCGTCTTCAGGTATTTGACCACTGATTTCTGCGTTCGATCGTTCGCATCGGGTGGTATCAAATAGTAAGTAACGAGATTAGAAAGCGGGTGTTTGATAGTCATAGTCAAATGAGCCCTTTTGTTCAGTCCATATACTTGCACATAGATGGTTAGGTCATGTACTAAGGATGCCAGCTAGTCGTTTGCCACACCGAGCACTGTTTGCCGACGCTGCGGCCGACTGGCGCAAGGTGCGAGGTGGACAGATGATGACCTGGCGTAGACAAATGAAATCGTTCACGAAGGGGTTGGCTACTGTAGGTCGGGTTCGTCTCCCGGGCTGGGGCCCTCGCGACTCACAGAGTCGGTGGCTTGAGACGTTAGGTGAGATGGCGGCTAATCGAGCTCAGTGGCGTGAATGTTGTCGTTGTTTGGCCGAGTTGTTTGTGAAGTGAGTGCATTTAAGAAACGCTGGGTGACGAAAGCCTTAAGTAAGTGGTCTTGCTGATGACACCTTACTTTCACTTACAGCTCGGTTGTTTGTTTGCAAGGTGTAGGCGCCTTGATGTTGAATGTTTGAATATAGACGAAGTCATTTTTAGTAGTAGGTCCTTTTCCGTGCCCTTATTTTCTTCCCTCCTCTCATATGCAAGGTTTTTTCTCTTCGTAGTTGTGTTGCAATTAAGCGTCAGTTTGGACCACTGATATACTGCTGTATATGATGATGATTTCAATGGCAACCAGACATATTTTCGACGTGGTAGATAAAGAACGTTGGCAGAAACAACACGTGCCTTTGCTATCCTTTAGGATACCTCACACGCACTAGTACACGCTGACGAGGTGGTACTACACAAGTATGTCAAACAGTCTACAGTCTCGAGCGGAGTGCCTGCAACAGAGAAGATGGGAGTGAGAGCGTCGTAATCTTGAAGCAACACTGTAATTTGAAGTTGCGAACCGCATTTCAAGCAAACCAGCCTGGCTATTCACCTTGTTTACCGTGAGCTGCATGTCTTCGGCAGAGGGGATAGGCAGGATAAGATAATCCACAACGAGACTGGACCTTGACGTGGTGTGACGGCTTGCGCATCTCGATGACCTATTGGGCTAAACTGGACGGTGTGGCCACCACTCATACCAGGCAGGCCAATGGGTAGAGGTCTGACAAACCAGTCTCCTGGTCCTCCAGGTTGGGGGTTGGAAGAAGGTTGGCATCTTTTTCCGGAAAAAGTACCAGTTCTGGTACATTGCCACCCAACCGCTGCCTTGCGGTACAGGCTTTTGAGCCAAAGGCTTTGGTTGAGAACCCTAATCGTTCTCCTGTCTAGGTCTGGGCGTCCTGGCAGTATCTCAGCCCACACACAACCATGAATATTCACAACACAATAATCCATACTGCATCGGCCGTCTCGCAGTATAAACCGGGTCGCCCTATCTGCTGCATACAGCAGGGTGGATAGGCGAAAACATGCTACTGCTGACCCCTCCCCCACTGTCCTATCAAATTTAGCTCTCAGGCCCCTCCCGACCTCCATTTCTGATAATTACTCTACAGGTCCCACAACAGATGTAGCTAACTGTGGTAACACTGAGCCGGTAAGTTCCGTCTCTTGCCCTTCCCTCGTCCCTTGCTTAGACCTAGAATGCGAATTAATATAGGTGCCTTCAACGTTCGCACGCTAAAACAGATAGGTCAGCAGGCCGCTCTCGCACGAACGTTAGACTCGTTGCATGTCTGCTGTATCTCGGAGACTAGAATCCATGACAGTAGTCAACGTATGGAACTAACAGCACCCGCATTGTCTACCCGATACTGGTTATACACTTCGGGTGACTCCACAGCCGCTGTTACAGGTCAGGCTGGGGTAGGTATAGTTCTCAGCACGACGGCCGCAGCCGCATTAGTAGATTGGATTCCTGTTAACAGTAGACTTTGTGCCGTCCGCTTGGCAGGTTCTGTTAAAACCAGCTTTTAACGCAAAAAACTTCGAATTTATACATTGTCGTGCTCTATGCTCGTACTGACTGTAGTGACACTCCTCAAGACGCATTTTAATCGGATTATCTGCCACTCCTTCGGTTGACACGTGGCTCTGATATAGTCGTTCTGGCCGGAGATATGAATGCCCAGGTCGGTCGCCTTGGTGAAGCCGAATCTCGTTTAGGTGGTAGGTTTGGGATAGCATCACATCGATCAGATAATGGTGGCGATTGTTGCAGCTATGCGCTGAGCATAGA
>LOND01008008.1:0-15803 GCA_014220965.1 Paragonimus kellicotti | reverse complement strand
CCGGAACGACAAAACAGTTCACAGTCCAACTTATCTTCGAATATGGATTCAGAGACGACCCAGCAAACTATCGTCCAATAAAGTTATATATTCATTGGTCTCTAAAGTAATGATGAGCTTACTAGAGGACTTTGTAATGGCTATGGCTGAAGATCTCCAAATCATCACAAATAACAACATGGCTTTCGTAGGATATATTCATGTGTTACGAATCCGCTAATGACTCGTGATGATAAGATAACAGTTGCAGAAGCAGGATTAGCAATTAACATAGTTTGCATTGATTTTTTCAAAGCTTTTGACAGGGTTGATCATTCCATGTTGTTGCAGAAATTGAAAAGCTATGGCCTCGATAAGTAATTACTCAACCGGCTAAAGAATTATCTGACTGAACGTAGGTTCAACGTCAAGTTTAATGGATAGCCGTCAGAGTGGTTCACAACAATAGTGACGTCACATGACGATCAATCTCAGGAACCCTGTTTTTCATTATTTTCGTTCCGCAGCTACCCAGTATACTCAACCCGCCAAAGCTGATCTACGCCGATTGTACAAACGGCCGGAGACTTCCAGGATACCCAGAGAATATAACATCCGAAAGCGATTTGAATTGCATAAATCAGTGGTCCACAGAAAATAACCTATCGTTCATTTAAGTCAGGGCAGGTTGTACCGCTTGAATTTCTAGTTGACAATACAGACACAAACACATCGGTGTGGCTATCTACTGGCGGAAACTTTTGCAGTGACTGTTGACCAATGACTGCTCTCGACCAACATTTATTCGTGACACGTGATTGCACGGTTTGTCTCCTGCTTTTCGAACAAATCAAGAAAACCAAAACGAAACGGAAACAGACGCAATTAGCACAAAGTTTGTAGTGTTACGGGTAGAAAATAACATTCACAAGAAATGTGATGATCATCAAATTTGCGCAAGAATAGAAAGGGTTTTTGAACTCACAGGTTCTCCATATCATGGAAACCAATAAAGACAATACAGTCACGAGTTTACTGTTAGAAAGTTTAAAATCGTGTTTATTATGATGTATTAATCATACTGTGTATTAGTTCTGAATGTAGTGGTTAGTTTATTTAGTAATGATAACTGTTGAAACAACCAACAAATTATTGCCACATTTTACATTAAGGTATTCAGTCCTTTGTCGAAAGTAAGCCGAAAGTGAAATTTCTAATGTGTGATTGCATTAATCAGTCATCTGATTTTCAGTAGGCACATTCATAATACGATCTTTATGACAAAATGGTTGGGGGGGGACGTGTTTGATTCGTTATGTCTATTCAACTATTAATGTGCATCGATGAGATATTAACTTGGAAACCATGAATTGCACACTGGTTTTATCCGTGTAATATATTCATCACGAATCGTGAGCTTTTTCGTTTATTCTGCCTGCTGATTTGCAAACGCCTTCTGAATTTTCAGTCAAATTTCACGTAGGATTCCATTCCACACATCTTTGCTGGTCTCAAATGATTCCAAACGATCCTAGTTATAGCGAAGTGCGATGTTACAACCGTTAAATCCGCTTACTAATTAGATGAGCCCCAAAGAATAACAGTAGTTGATTGTAGAAACTTAACCTGTTCGTAATTATTCATTCGTGTGTATAGGTGGAACACAAGTAACTCGTAAGTGATGTTAGCATACCAATAATTAGGTTTACTCGAGTTCTGTTACGTGAATCAGTGTTAGCTCCAGTCGATTACCGTTACTTTGGCGCCAATGATCGCTCATCGTCACATTGCCTGCGGTTAACAGGTTATCTTGTACACCACTGCGAATAATGACAAGTCCTCGGTTCAGTGATCGGCAATCTGGACTCACAGTCTCGTAGGTCGGTAATCCAAGATTATACATTGTTTATAAATTCTTGGGGCGTTTCTCGCACGGAATCATTAGTAATGCTTTGGAACGTCATTCTTGTGAATACTACAAACCTGTAATTTGCAGTCAGAAAGCCGAAAAGCTGATGAAACTTCATATGGTACGGAAGCAAAACAGAGAACGAGATAAACTAAGGATATAGCGATGAGCTTGGGACGCTGTACATAATACAACGTTTGCCACTGAATCTGCGCAAGACTGACCCCATCAAGTTTATCCTGAACTAGAACGGTACACAAAGCATGAGTTGTACTTCTGTCTAGAGCTTCAACTATCACAATGTTGGAAACTGCTGTAAGGATTCGAAGGAATTCATGGAGTTAATCGCCCCTAATCCATTTTCACCGTTGTGAGTTGAAGGCTGTAATAATTTGAACAAATCGTCAATACAATATTCGGAGATCCGAGTTTTGCATACACATAACTAAGCAAGCAGATTACGTGGCATATTCCTTAGAGTGGCATTCGTTCAGTAAAACTCTGGTAAATAGGTACAATACTCTCGTCTATCATGAAACCCGTTTGTTTTAGCACTTGAGTATATTGATGGTATAATCCATCCAAATACATCAGTAGTGAAGCCTTTCAAAGAAAATATTTGGATAACAGTACGCATGAAAAAGGTGTGTCAACAAAGCAATCAGAGGTTTATCAACGGACTAAATAATTTTTACGTTTTCAAAATAGGTGTGCAACAATCGTGAATTTATGTGTACTCTCACCATGGTTTAACGGATCAAACTCATATCGTTGCAGTGTACAACCAATGCGTAAAGGGTAAGAGAAGAACACTGTTTATCACCCTACCAATGCCAATCTATCTTATTTACGTTCCCATTTGACAATAAACCATAATAAAATGTGGTTATTCATGTGGTTATTTATCAAACATCCCGAATGACCAACAGAAATTAGACGACAGTCATTTGAGTGGCTTTTCCTACCAGTCACCTTCATGAGTAAGAGCAGTCATCTCAAATTTCGTTCATGTTATCGTTCGTTTGAAGTAGAAATGTATAAACATCCTTACTTAACGTGACTGGCCTCTGAAATTCTGACCAGATTTTCGTGAGTTAATCGTGTTGATTACTGAGTCATTGGCGTCACATTTGGCATGACCTTGATAGACGTACCAGAACTCTGAATGAGATTCCCTTGTAAGCATCGTTGAGAAAGCTGAAATTATTCTTTCCATAATCGCGCGAAACTTTCTGATTTATTAATGATTCATTAGTGAGAGCCAGTTTTGTGTTCCACGGATGCACAAAATATCGTAGCCGCAGTACATGTTCATCTGCACACAATACCACATTCACGTTAATAAGGCAATAGGGAATAATGTATTCTTGGGAAATGCACTGAGAACGGTTCCAGTGTCAAAATGAATGATACTTCATTGCGGAGAAAACACGTCAAGTAAATCTAGACTAAAAATAGGAAGGCAAGAAGTGCAATGAGTTTCGTGACTGTTTCGACTAGAATGTGGTTTTGGATATAGGATCTAAAATAGCGACGTTGTAATTGAGAGTTTAGTAATACTAGTTATAAAGAATACCTGTAGTTTCAAGGAAAAAACGTATGGTAATAAATTATAGGGTTCGATTTTAAAGCCTCGATAGTATGCACTTACCTGTCACTAAGATCTTACATATGTAAAACGCCGAGTGCGCATGTAGAGGCAGACAGAAAATACACTATCTAACCAACGTGTCATCTGTTTCCACTTGATCAACCAACGGTAAACATCTTATGAAGACAAGGCAGGAGACACGAGTAGATTTGTTGAAAGCAGCAGACAATTAATTGAAGTATGACTACCTATTGTCCTTATGCAGAGTAACAATTGAATCGAATGTCCTCAACTATGTAATTAGCACCGTGGTTGTACACAATCCGTTCGATGAACGTAAAATTGCCGAACAAATAATGACAACAATGAATTAATCAAAAGTTGCCTTATTGTGTTTAACCTCATTTGATGCTTGACTGTTTTGTTTTATCAAATTCAACTTTTCCATTTAATGGACAAAACTGAGAGTCGTAAACTGAGCAGCGGATAACTGCTCATTGCACATAGGCTAGCTGAACATTTGTAGATCACAACGACGTCATATGTACTAGGAAAAATAGTAGCGAGATATTTTCACTTAATTGTCATTATCTCAAGAAACTAAACACGCAAATTCACCTAACTTACTAGCTTGAATTTGCTGTGGTTATTCTTGTACCTTACAAATGTTAAAAATTAACTTTCGCGTTTGTTGTAAGCACAAAATAAAAGCGTTCAAACATAACTGAGACTTGAATGTAGAAAGAGAGTTCAATTTGGAAGAATTCTCACAATAACCTATCGCTAGGCTTTAATAATGCTGTCGATTCATTAACCTAGACATATCCATGTGTATGAATGTCAATTGCACGAAGATTTCATGCATAAGCAGCCAAATCAAGAATCACGTTGGTTGTACAAGCGGTTTATCTGACTTTGATGAAATCTGACCTACCTGATGAACTCAAATGAAAAATCGTAATCCAAGTTTAGGATTAGGATTAAACTATTTCTGTCTACATTACGGTTTCCACTCGCTTTATCGAATGTTTGCCATAAATGTACCAAGCTGAAATCATTTGCCATACATGAGTATTCATTGGTTCTAACAGCATACAACAAAACGCAGTATGGTAAGCATTAATAATATTGCCTCTTACTAGAGGATTATCCGATTCAGACGTTGATTCAACGTCAAGGTGATTTGATAGCCGTCAGAATGGTTCACAACAATAGCAATGTCACATAAGGATCAATCTCAGGAACCCTGTTTTTCATTATTTTCGTTCTTTAACTACCCAGTATACCCAACCCGCCAACGCTGATCTACGCCGATTGCACAAACCACCGGAGACTTCTAGAATACCCAGAAGATATGATGACAACCGAAAGCGATTTGAATTGCATAAATCAGTGGTCCACAGAAAATAACCTGTCGTTCAATGTCAACAAGTGCAAAGTCATGCTCGCTTGCCATCGAAATCGTACTAACTATAAACTTGGCGACAAGACCTGCTCGTATCAACATGCGAACGTGACCTAGGAACCATAGTTGCAGATAGTTTAAGTTTGTCTACAAATTGTGCAGTCATGGCTAACAAGGCCTGAATAGCCTTGAACCTTCTAGGAAGGATTCGTAGAACCGTCCAATTCAAATGTCTCCCATTATGTCCACCTCCATAATCCATCCAGCTTTGGAGATGAACACACAGGCATGCTGTCCCTACCTTAAGAATGAACTGGCACTTATTGAAAGTGTTCTTCTGAATTACGGGCACACGAATCTTTCCACTCGGAAAGACTGGCAGAATTAAGTCAATTCTCACTTGGTTACAGACACTATAGAGGAGACCTAATCATTACCCTACAAAAATATATCTCACACATACCTGACACATCTGCTTCCACTAAATAAAGATAAACGTACGAGAAGTCACTCGTTTCAGTTGAGTAATGGAACAGGCGATTTACTCACTAAACATAGATGCTTCACAAATAGCATCTGTTCACACTGGAACATATCACCCAACTCTGTGGTCACAGCTGAACCTATGAACCTTCGAACATCACGATAACATCTACAGTTCTCACGCAGCGCGAATTTTTTCTCCTTAGAACAAGACTTTCCAACTTCATAGAACCGGTTATCTATGAATACCATACCTTATATGTTATTGGGTCGTTCACTGATGCACTTTTTAATGTCCAAGCTTAGATTAGAACGAAATAACGATGCACTGAAACCAACAAAATTTCGGCTATGTCTGGTGAACCAGTTTCAGATTTATGCAGTGGGTACTTATCGGACTGTGACCATTCAGCTCGAAATGGCTTTTATAAGTTGTGGTGTCTTAATGAACATCGTTGCAATCAAAGGAGAAACATGCTAGGTTTGTTCGGATATAACTGTCGATCTTTCACTTACGAACTTGCTTGGTAGACTACAATTCTCAAGTAATATCTGTGCATAGTTTGGAGAGACTACAGAGGTGTACAAACAAGCACAACCAGTAAGAAGCTTTCTAGGAAGGAAGCCTATATTGTCTTCGTAAAAGTCAGATTACAGTGCGCATAATTATAAAACTACGATTGTTGATAAAAGCTTACGGATTTAAATTTTTCCGTGTTATTCACTACCGATAATCGCAACCTCCATATTCGGATTGGTCATTCTGATGGCTCACGTTCCGAACTGAATCACTAGACTCGAGTATAACTCAGCAATAATACATATCCTTGTACTGCTTTAAATTTCCACTCCGACCTTCGTGTTCCTGACACTAGCCTGTTAACCACAGTACCAATCACACTGACATGGGCGTAACTAAGCAACCGTGATCAAACGATTCAAACCAAACCTCATGTGAATAGTGTTCAACTTGTCCAATCATTAGGAATGAAGAATGAAGAGACTTACGATGGGTAACCCCATGAAAGAGACTTCTCTGTTACGTTGAAGTTATCGTCTCCAGCTAACAATGTGAGAATGGTATAATTCGGTAACAGAGATCATGGGATTTGGGTTATATCAGCTACTCGCAAGAGGTTGCGGATGAGTACCTGCATATGACTAGTCAGCCACGTTAATAGTGAGATTACTGGCGTTGCGTGTAACAGGCTAATCTCAAAAATACGAAGACCGAAGTGCGAATTACGATGCGGACGAGGATATGCATTGTTGATAAGTTATGCTGAGAGCAAAACTCAGATCCAGTGCTTCAGTTTGAACTGACTTAGCTAAATGGTTCATCTGAGTGTAAAATTTGTGTCTGATGATGGATGGTGGTTAAATTAAACATTCTTATTTGGTTGAGCCAAAATGTGGTTTACAGCCCAATTAGATTTCACAAAAATTGACTGCAAATGTTACCTCATAAATTTTGGTGATTTCATTTAACTACTTAAGAGTAAACAGAACAAAGAAAATACTACCTGCCAACCATTGAATAGTTTACGATATCTCATCTAGTAGCCGTATTTTAAAAACACAAGATCTGGCTCTTCGAGTATACTCAGGAGTATAGGTTGGTCACACAGATGTATGCCTTCCAGTTGGCATAACGGAGAAACCGCCATAATGGTTAAATAACGCAAAGGATTGTAACCTCTGCATGTTGAAATAGAAGCACATGTGCAGTCCAGCGGGATCCATTTTGACTAAGCAGTGGACAGACGTGCACCTGTTCATTGCGTTTTGGTGAAACCGCACCGATCAAGAAATACAAACCATTGTTCTGCGTTCAGAATGAGTTCGTGTGCTAGACCTTGTGGGTGGAAAATGTTTTGCGACTGAATGCTAACGAACCACGCCACACAATCTACTTTGTACTGCCAGGAGTATAAAATTGAACTGGTGGTAATTGTACCCCGTAAAATACATGGATGCTAGTCGTTGTCTGGAAATCACCGAGGTATCGCGTTTTGGACATGAACACCTTGTGAGCTGTCGGAGTGGTTCAGAACGACGCTTGAAAGCACCCAATTTTAGATGAATACTGTCATATGAACTACGTTTCGAACCTGTACATCAAGGTAGTTGCGATAGAACGAAACTTAGTGGTTTGCTCCATAGCTAAAACATAGTGTACGAGATGAAGATGTGCCAGTCCCATGTGCAGCTTAATTTATGTGTTGGCATTAACATATGTGGTCCCGGTAGCTACAGAATAGACATGACGCTTTGGTTCTTGTGCAAAGGAAATTAGTCACAGGATAGCTTGATAAGTACTGCAATAAATAGAATGAACTTATCCAGCAACTGTCTTTCCTTCAATCAAAACTTCGGTTGAAATAACGAAGGTGAGAAACACGTGGAAGGCAGTAGGCTGTAAAAGTTAACACAGCATCATAAACACGAAAAGCATCGAGTTGTGAATTTCACCGGATATAGAATGTGGTTGAATACAATTTTATCCATGTTGTGACACGCAGCAACACGACTGTCAACGGACACTGAGATGAACGTTTCGCATACTCATTCCTCAAAGTAGAAGAAGAATTATCAATCGTAATTAACGCATAGTTTTAATGTTGGTAAAACCCAATCTTTGCAACTCGAGGGTCGAGTTAATTAGCATGTCCAACGTGAGAATCGTTTGAACCGGTATACAATCTGGTTGACCTCTCGGTAATAAAGTTCATTGTTAGTCAGCTGTTTTTTTAAAGCATATTCATCGTTCTTGCTCGTATGTAGTGGTTTAAACGTAGTATCGTTCTCGATACAGTCAACTGAGTGCTTCGAATTTCCATGCCTGGTGTTGGCACCATTGTCAACGCTGAAACCGTGAGGTTTCATTAGGGTAATTAAGCAGGTTCTCAGCACGACTCAAATTATTGGTGGTCCCCGATTGGGTTGCGTTGTAGAAGGAGCTTACTCGCACTACGTTTTGTCACATTTGACAACTTCTAACAGCTATTTGATAATTGGCTAAGTGTTGAGGCTGAAGCGTTCTCAAAGTCAGCTTGACAATGTTTGCGTCTGTATAAGTTGAATAACGATTGGTAGAGAGGCAGTTTAATTGCTCAGATAAACCTGAAAGTCTGAATGACAAATGAATTGGCCGCACTGTAAACCATACGTTTAAAAGCTGAATTTTTATGTACACTGCCGAATTCTTCATTATGTTGCTTTAGTGCGATACAAGTTACATGCCGATGAACTGAGTCATTCATTTGAGAGCAACAGCGGTTAGATTTAACAGTGAAGATTTCTGAATCGTCCAATTTTTCGCAAGCATCAACTTGATCAAAGTTATTATTTTATTCTCTAATGTTGACACCCATTATATGAAAGATGTTAAATTATTCCGCTCTGTTTGCCACATTTTCATGTGCCTACTCCCTCAAACAGCCTACGAAAAGAAACATGAATGTGAGGCAATGCTAATTTGTTAACCATTTTTCATTATATGGAAATTTCATAAATCTTAGCAAATACTTATCCGCAGTTTATCAATCGACCTCAAGTTAAACCAGCATACAATTGAATATGGTGGAACTGATAAATTTCTCACAAATTCACAAGGCCATAGAATGGTTGGAATTTCACAGAAATATTAAAAGATATTCTAAGCGAGTTAGAATTGGTTGAACTAATCGAAATTGTTTGAAATCATCCCGTTTTGAGTTCATTTGCCGCTATAACTGAGTTGTGACGAGAAAACGATAAGAGAAGAATTACATCGTCAATCTGACATCGACTTCGTTGTAGACTGAAATGCGGATTGCTCTTTTCAAGAGAATAGATGACCCACGAAGCGCAGCATTAATCGGAGAAAGAAGGTTCTTTAGAAAGATCAAAGAATCAGTTAAACCGAGAGAAGAAACCGTTAACAGAACAATATTGTAAACTGCATTCTTCAATCACTCGATGTTTCCTGGAAGTAGAGACAGGCTACTTAGTTAAGAACAACTGATGGACTAGTTGACATTCTAGTTACCACAAGCAAGTATTTCGCAGAAGAAAGTTAATTATGAAAGAACAATTTTGAACACATATTTTCAAACTGTTTATGAAGCTACTACGATTACAATAAGAGACACAAACATTGACACACTTCATTCTAATGTCTCTTTACTGCATTTCAGTGAGCGAGGTGGTTACTGGAGGTCAGCTATTAATACTTCTTACTACGGACTCATATGTTTGTTTAAACTTGTCGTTAACTCAGTAGTTTATGTGGCATTTGACAATTCAGCATAATTCAAACATTACAAAACGTAGTTGTGTAATCTATGTTATAGTTACCGTTTAGAATACGAATGTCACAAGATTGATTGGCTCCAATGGACACGTTTACTGGCACATTAATAGAAAACTTTCAGTTAAGCCGTTCTGTTGTAAGTCTTATTCTATTGTCAGTCTGGGGTTATGCGATAGCATGACCACCATTTCCGCAGGGAATAGCTATTTCCACGGTCGATAGAAGTTGTGATCCAAATACTTTATGGCTGTTAACTGGCTCCTCGTTAAGAGCCTAGAAGCGGCACTTGGAAAGAATAACGGAAACGGAATGCTTGGCTCTTTTAAGGTATACGCTTTTTAGTTGTTTTCATCTATCAAAATCCAAATGAAAAGGTCATGTTTCATTAAATTCTTTGATCTCTGCAAGTCCTGATAATTTTCGCTATAACTCATACCACTTATGAACGGTGTTGATATCATTTGCTGTCAAAAGTGGCACATCCACAAATGTAGTAATTTTCAATGTCTGAGGGATGCAGTATATATTAGGGAATTGTGGGTTTCACATAATGAAACGAAATTTGAGAGATCACATGTAAGGTGTGCGCTGAGTGCCCGAATTTTCTTGAAGTTCTTCTGAAATGTCCAACAAATCTCTTCTTGTTAATCTTTCAAAAATGTACCCATTTGTTAACAGCGCTTTCGAATAAAGCAGAAGGTATGATAAATAGAAAGACAATCGACTGCACAATATCACCTTAAACTGTAGACTATATTTTAGTTGTTTGTCGTTCAAATGTATAATAAAATTTAATTCTTACCCAGCTATGTTAAATAACCCCAAATTTGATCCTGATAAAAATTGACCGTGTGTGTTCGAAAGGACAGTTTACAAGCTTGCACACAAGTATACCCATTCACATGAAGGATAGAGTTTGCTTGTTTACATTAACATAATTCTGCTCTCCTTGACACTCCGATTATTAGTGAGACTGACACGAAGATGAAAGACCGTGTTAGGTAATACAGCCCATGACAAAACAGAATCTGTTAGAATGAATGAGACTTGAAATTAACTGTCTTCATCCTACAACACCTTCGTGGGATTTATCATTTTCCTGGAAAACTTAAAAATGGAACGCAACATTGTTTCTCTCGCTGTCTTCGATACGGTGGATTACATTGTTTTCCTAAAGAAATAGACAAATGAAAAATATTTCTGTGAATACTTTAGATGTCTAAGTAGATGTTTAACCGCAGAAAGCATGTGCCAAATGTTGCTTCTGTCAGTTTAGGTGCGGAGGAATGCATATTTGCTTACATTCTGTCTGTTCACAAAATAATGCGTTTTCTCATCTCACGTGATTATTGCCATGTTACTTTTAAATGTCAGTTTGTTACGCATACTGTTTTTGCAGAATGTTGATCACAATTGTTATTCAAAGCAAATAGAAGAGAAACTGAGCTCAGGAATTCACTTTGTTTGTCATTCACTGTTGAAATTGACAATGAAATAATCCAAGATAATTTCGCTACATTAGTTAGAACAAAACACGAAGAAACGGACATGTTGCTAAATTACAAAACTGAAAAAAGAGTACAAGGGTTTTATTGTTCACGAATGTTTTGTGTGAATGGAGAGAGAAAAAGTGTCGAATATAGTGGAGAAAATCTTTTACACGCACTTCGTATGCTCATAGATTGATTCGGAAGTGAAGTGAGGTGAAGTAGCACGTTCTATGGCCGGAATTTCACACAAACTCGGTATAGTGCAAGTAAACATTAGTGGATATGGTTCGAACGTGGAAAAAAATAGAACTTTCTGACGAGCAAATGTCACAAAACTTAATATTCATGTGAAATGTATACAAAGGTACACATTATCTCATGAGTTATGTTTCACTATGTTTCGTAATATAAATTCTAAATAATGAAGCCAATACTTCCAGTTTTCACATCTAGTCTCATAAACTAGACATTTCTCATCAACTTGAAAGAAGATAGGGCCTTTTCATACGGATCCGTTATTTACGCCCATACCAACTTGGTGTTGGTCGAATTACATTGATACTCATTCAAACATGTCATAAGAAGGCATAAGCTGAACGCGTCATAAAATAAACGGCAACATGTGTAAAAACTGATTATTGCTGTGTGGCATCACTCTCTAGCAATAAGATATATAATACTGTCCAGATCCTGACCGGACGGTGTACAACTATTACATCACATAATGATATTCAACTGTCTCGAATGGAACCAGAGGTTATAGTCAAACTGCGACTAGTGAAGGAACAAAGGTTGAACTGGTGTTTTCGTAGTAATAGAGGCTGATATTTCGCTGTTTCAATGCAAGCAATTTGTTGATGCACTGCTTTTTGGATGTTTCGATGAAAAATCTGTGGGAGATTTTGTTGCTCTCGTGATAAATATGTGATAATGGGTGTTGATATGGGACGCGATAATGGAGTTATTGACCGATTTTTGACCACCGATTCCAACTCACTGCACGACGTTATCTCTCTGTGTTTGACGAGTATCTAACATGCGATCACTTATTCCGACACAACATCAACCTGGAAACACACACAGACATTGATTGACCGCGGACTAATAGTTTGACATCAAGTTTCAGTCTTAACTTCAGCAGCGTATTGAACCGAATTCACTAGGATTGCACCTGGAAAGACGAGTTTGAGCATCGAAAGCCGATTTCACTGAGCCCTTTTGAAGCCCCGGTTGAACAGAAGTTGTGTAATGACCGTTCGGTTCTGAATTCCGAATCCAATCTTTTGCAGAGTTTTATCACTGATGCTCGGTTGTGTACCGCTTTCTATCAAGTCATTTGTCATATATATCTTGTCCAACCTGTCCGAGTTTGGAGTAGATTTCTTCCTGTTTCATTAACGCAATAAACCGACACAGTCAACGTCTCTTCAACGTCTCTTAACTGGGCAATTTTTATGGGTTGATCAAGTCTGGTTCCGGAAGGGGAGCCTGTAAAATATTGTATATCTGAAGATTATCTGCCAGCTGAGTCCATGCATTTAACGACAACTAGGCTGTAAACATAACACTGTGACACACGAAGACTTCGAATGTGAACTTGTTAATTTTTCACAAAATAAAATAACAAATAGATCAGAAGTTCTAGTCACCAGTAAATTTAAACACCTTTTACACATGTTCTTGCTGTGAGTGGATGTATTATAATCTTGTAGCATTTAGAGAAACATTTCATAATTAGAACCATATATGACATGGAACTCAGACAGACGACGGAGCAGGTCCACATTCAGTTCGCCGTTTCGAAAACAAGTTAACTTCACACAGAAGCAAGATCAAGCAAACTAGCAACTTGTTGAGGTTGGACCTTCAAGCCAAAATAGACTGAGAAATTGCTAATCAGGTGGGGTTATTAATATTAATGGAGAAAACGTGCTTAACGTGATAGAATACGACTTATCTGCCTATTCTGGTACCAGATTATTATCGTCATATAACAGGACGTCTCGATAACATTTTCGCCCACATTTCGTGATTCCACGTCTGCGTACACTGAGTAATATCCCATCATTCGTCCCTTTTTCCAACGAGCTTAAAATTTATACAACGAAAGATTCATGGCATATGGCCTTAACGTACAGACGTCAACTGTAAACTGCTCAAGCTGTGTTCATTGACAATATCATCGCGTTAGGAGACAGACGTTTGTAATATAATCGCTCAACTGTTTGAACAACAGATTCTAAATCATCATCACAGCTACAAGTACACTACTACGTCCACTCATCTAAATATTATTCAACAGAATTTTGTTTGTTTGTTTCAAAAATGTTCACATTCTCGAGATTATTTTAGATGTAGCAAAACTCAGGATTACTGCTGAGGAATTCATGAAATGAACAAAATTTATCTCAACAAGATTTTTACAATTCTTCCACTCTCCTTCAGTTTCCCGACTATATTTTCACTGTAAGATATCAAATTATACGCTAACAAAATATTATGTTCCCTATTGTGTCATGTATTCCCAGCTACTTACTGGGTTGTATGCACATTGACTTACAACAGTTGCTGATTACCTAAAACATTCATTCAACTATGGTGGACTATATCAGTTCACAGGAATCACTGTCAATATGGTGATGTAGACGCGAATATTGACAGGGAGTCAACTGCGTACTAACGGTGTTTTCAAGTGAAAAATGTAACAGACAGCAATTCGAAGTAGCACGGTCACGTAAAAATTCTTCCCAAACTTCATGAAATTTGCAGTCAAGTTGATGAATATTTGTATTCGTTTGGTGAGCAGTGGATGCATCATTCGATACAACATCTGAACTATTCTGTGATCATTCGGCAAGTATGCCTTTGTTTCCAACGCCTGCAATTGCGTAACTCGTGCGTGTTTGTTAAGATAGCTATCCGGAATGAAGAGTAGACGATCAGGTTTTGTCCGTTAACATTGGAGGCCTATTGAGGCGTTTCTGAACCACCCAATCTACTCTGCATTATGCCGTCCACAAACTGATCAGGGGAAACGACTGCCCAAACAGGATCGTTCAAGCAGTTTAAACCGGACTACACTAACGCCAATGCTACGAATTCTGATTTTGTTCGCTATTGGTTCGAATCCCTCAGAAACCAAAATTTTCGCAATTGGGTCTCTTCCAAGCTATCAGACTGGCCACTGTGTTACAACTTCAGTGCTTAATAGTGAGGTTGATCGATTCCAGCATAAAATGACTGAGACGTCCTGCTTGTGCAGTCAGTCGCCTGTACGATCTGCTGGGTCGTATAAGACGCAGTGAATGTAGATGTTAACTGGGTCTAACTATGAAAGTTCTGGCCCTCCGGTCTAGTTTCGTATCCCAAAGGATGCAGAACACGCTACGTTTGAAAGTGCTGCCCTGCTTCAAATTCAGACGAAATCTAGTAATTTTTGCGATGTAATCGCTTCCAAGCAGTGAACCAGTTCGCTATTTGTAAGTACCGTCTGGAATTTGGAGAACAGCAACTCACTTAACGGAGTCTGACTAAACGATCACGCTTTGAGGTAACAGCTTTTTGACACCGTAGCTCGAAAAATGCTTTAGGAACATATCTGCTATTCTGAACCTCATTAACTTCGGTTGTTGATCATGCAGATTAACCTTGAACAGATCAACCCATGATCCTACACAGGGATGCGTTGCAAAATCGTTCCAGTGCGCCGAATTTCTGCAGGAAGTTTGAAATGCTAGCTTTTCTCACGATATATTCATCAATAGTCCTCTAGGTAGACATAACACGGAGTGAAGTTGATTACTGTTTTGATTACCTTGAGGAATTTCACCAAATATGAGAATATGTAATAAAAAATGAGTGTCGACGGATTGCAGTGTACTCATGTGTTCTCTGCATCATATCCGGATCATCGAAGTAACAACTAGTCAAATGCATCGAAGTGTGTATTGTAACCTGCCAACTCGGAAATAAATTTCGTTTCTGAAAGAAATGCTGTATTACGCTGATTTGATTGTGGTCGAATTTATTTTGCACTCCAATTTATGTCCAAAGCAATCAAGATGTACGGGATAGGTGAGATTACAAACAATTGCTTTAGTATGCTGCTCATCATGTTACTTAAGACATTCATATAAGATTGGAAAACTGTATGCACATTCAAATCAAATGGTATTAATAAGTTTACAGAGCACATTCGAAGGTCACACTGCATCGCATGAAATATAACATGTCTATAGATTACAACAGAATTCACCAGTGAGATTGTCTGAAAGCATTTCGTCTACAGATTTGGTGTAGAACCGAAATCTGTATATTCCTCTTGTCAAATCTAACATGTTTATATCATTCGACGAAAAACGGAGCACACACAATCACAGTGGGACATATTGAACTGTGTAACTTAACCGAATTATAATCATATATTCTAGTATATAATTATAATCGTTTTGTTAGCGAGAACACATTGAGACAACCTTAACGTAAACTCCTCAAAATCTAGGGACACTTCTCAACAAGTTATATTGCTATACTCGCTGTGCTACTCATTGCAACAACAAGTTGTCGCAGTTTCGTGTTAGATCTCATGTGTAATAAACCAACTTTTACACAGGGTAGTAGGGGATTGAACAAAATATTTTTTCGTAATATTG
>LOND01008002.1:6079-21114 GCA_014220965.1 Paragonimus kellicotti | reverse complement strand
ACTATTTCACTTAAGTTCGTGCCTGGAGGATCTCTTTGAATTAGTGGACCCGGATCAACTTTGAAGAAAATCGTAGTGTATCACTAAACCAAATCTTCAGTTCCCTTCGATGACCTATCCGCATCAATGGACGTTTGTGCCACGATGTGGTATCATGTTGTTTGAGTGATAGCTACTTCCAAACTGCAGATTTTCGACCAGTTTTTGAGCGGCGTCCAAGTCTGCGTTGATGGTATCTGAGATAGCACCTACAGCCGGTGGCTTGAGGATTCGCTTTACGGCATCCCCTGTAGGGTCGTTCTTACGATCTTATTAGGAGAAGCACCTGAGATCAAGAACGAAAATCTTGTAACGATTCCAACGACCTGAAAATTGATAGACCGCCATACACTCAATAGAGCGCATCACTACAACCCAATGTACTTGTCTGTGCGGGTTCCTTAATCACCCCGTTAAATTTGTCAAGTACCATTTAGAATTGACTTTCGGACCTGACACATTGGTTATTGCAAGTTATTGGACGTTGGTAACCTTTATCCACATTCTAAAGGCTAAATTGGACTGAAGAACTGGTTGTTTGTTCGGCCGGTGACTGATACAGCGCCTTGCAGCGGAGGTCCAACATGGTCAGTCCTTCCAGCTCTGCCTTCAAAGATGACTCTGGTGTTACCAACACGTTGCATTGTTCATTTTTTGATACGGATCTTGGCCGTGAACACAGTCACAGCAACTACAAATGTATTGATACACACTTTTATGTCACGTACCAAGGCGACTGCCTATTCACAGTTACGCGGCACGTTGAACAACATGACGACGCAACTGTCCATCACTAGCATAGCCGTGCGCCGCCGTGTCCTCGATTCAACCTCAGTCTTTCATCTTTCGTACTGTCTAAATTATTATGATTCACAACCCAGTAGAGCTGATCGCCACTCATCATACAGTTATTGCCATCTGTGAGTTTCTACATTTTGTTGTCAGATTTCACTTCTTCAGACGACTTCGCAACTACTACGTAACATATTGTTATTATTACATCTTCATATTAGGAACTTCGTAATTCTTGTAAATGTGAAGTGAATATAAGCATTTGACATTTAAATAGGCAATTCTATCAAATTCCTAAACTACCGATTCTTATTTCAGGCCACCTTAAGACGTGGAATTTCAGGCAACATTTCGTTGGAAGTTGAGGATGAGCCAATAGGCGCCGCATTACTCCCAGTGTTTTATTTGACAGTGCGGCATCGAGAATTTTGGCCTAACCAGCCACGTTGTAGAGCTCACTGCTTAAGAAATTCAGAATTAGGTTTGGGATATATCGGATTGCGTGAATATGAGTTTTAACTTCTAAGGCGTTCAATGAAGTACGTATTTCTCATACAATTTCCACTTAGGTTTTAGCAATTCGCACTCTGTCTTTCCGTACAATTCATGAGTCATTTGCGCAAAAACAGTTGTCTTTGGTGATTCCCACAATCGAGAAGATATTTCCGAATTTTTTGAAAATCTGAACAAGCCGAACACGACATCAGCAGTCACACACTCCGGAAGAATTGTCGCTTGAATGTATGTAGTTGAAGACGAGTGAAGAGGCTGCGTTCACGGCAATAACCTGAAACATGTAACATTACTAGGATGATTAAAAGGGCAATATTACACGAACAGAACAGATTTACATTAGTGCAAAACAGACTTTCTCAATGAGTTGAGTGTCAATTTAGTATCCGGCTTCAGTAAAAACGTTGACTGGAGAAGTGCTTCAGAGTTACTCTGTGCGCATTTGTAATATTTTGGTCGCGCTCAATCTTGTGAACACAACCAAAAAACACACCTATAAATGAACAGTTAACAAGATGTGGCGAACCCATGAGCGTGCAATATGAGGGTGACCATGACGGCAGCAGCACCGATTGGTCCTTACCTGTATGTACATCGCATAGCGTTGTCTGCATCCTAACCAAGCCACCTTCAATAAAACTTGAGAGAACTTTCTGGAGTCGGAGGGTTCCACATGGAACGAAGTGCAACCTGCATATCAGATTGTCCAAGTGGGTTATACGTTTTAAAAAATGATCTTTCAGTCAATTAATTTTGGCTACTAGCAGGGTTTGTCGATAAATGGGTAAATGTGGGAAGAACATTTTGTAATGCCCGAGTTTTCTTCCATAAGTGTTACCAACCACTTTGGTTAAATTTTTCCTTGAGCCCCATGATTTTTTTGGCCGTTCGTATTTGGCAGATTTCAATTTCAAAAAAATGAAACACGTCTATTTGGCTGTCACTATACACTGGCTTATGACAAAATTCTACACTAGAGAGAAGACTTCACAGAGAGATCATCCACAGACTTAGCTTAACAGATTAACGCTGTCAAGGGGCTATAACTGCCACTATCGACTTTATGTCTCGTTTGGTTATTATGGCTATTCTGATGACGAAAACAAACAAATTTATATTTATACCTGTCGAAAGTTAAGTTACTGTCTGTGAACCACTAACTAAGATGGTTCAAGTTTGTCTGAAACATTTTGGTATCCCTAGGACTGTACAATTCGCCAGACTTTTCCTCCACCAACTTCGAGTGGCTTTAGTGATTTAACAGTGTCCAACAACTTAACAATGTAAGGCATGAACGACAGACGATGTAAAGTGGATCCTCACAAAATACAGCCGTTGACTTTCAGTGTCCATGCATTTAGTGAAGACATCAACTGAATCGACTTAATCAGGCAAACAGCTCATAAATTTCCTATTACCCCCTAGAACCTATGTTTGTTCGATCCAATTTTTGGAGATTGTTATCACTTTATTAATGAAGTAGTAGCTGATTGGATACTGCTTAACTTTACTTGTTACTATTTACCTACCAATCCCCTTTTATCACTTTGGAGGTATAGGTATTCAACAATCTGTTTTTGCATGCAGTTATTGAGCATCTAGAAATTTCTGTACATTATTATGGTGATCTGGGTCAGCGAAATATTGTCAGTTTCCTTCACGAAATCCAAGACCATTCGATCTTATTTTACTAATGACCTAAGGACACTTTTATTAGCAAATAACTGTCACTGCATACTCCAAGCCATATGGTTGCTAAGCATTCTCCTATTGTTCAATTCAAAACAGTTAATTCAGGGCTTGGGTAGCAGGTTTAAGAAACGGCAGTTTCCTCACGCAAACATCCGTGGACTAGCGGAAATACATTCTGCAAGAGACTATGATGAATTTGTTCACCTTTATATTTTGTACACTGTAATCAGTAAATTATTTGTTCAGACGTTTGTTTTGACGTCTGCTGCACCCAGGCCACGCGGTTTGTAAGCGCCGACAGACGCTTATCCCCAAATCTCCATTAACGCCTTTGAATGAAGGAACGTGCAGGCTAGACAAAGAGCTGTGCCATAGTATAGATTAGCCACATCGGTACTCAGACATGGATTTTGTCACATTGCTACTGTGTGCAGTTGGTTATTGCTCAGTAACAAAGCTGCTGCGACACATAAAAGGCAGTGAAACAACTGAGCGGTTTCGGCAGCCCCATTTAAAAATCTTGCGGTATCAACGAGTTACGGGGTTAATCGAAAGTTCACATGACATCCCTTTATTTTTTGCCTGTGAATCTCTTCCTTCAGCTGGAAATTCGTTCGCTGTTGAACGCACAGTTGTACACAAAGCAATTCTACATCTGAAATCGGAGAAAGCGGGAGGGATTGCCGAATTGCCAACAGTCACTATCGAGGATACTACTAAAATTTTGGCTGCGCATTTTTCGGATGTAGTACAGGACAGCATCAGACGGAGGAAAGTTGTTGACTGTTAGAGAACTGTTAGCATCACGAAAGAGTGGTACAATCAAATTTTCGGCTGATTATCTGCTTCTCGATGGCGCTACAAGCCGTTAAGAAGCCTCCTCTCGAACACCAAACGTTACAAGCTTACCATACTAACTTACTTCGATTTGCGTATCAACAGTTTCAGTTCACTCTTTACGACATGTCTTGTCTTGCCACTACTTGACAGCAAATCTTGAACAATTCGTTTGGGTTTCCTCGGTGATAATGTCTTCAAATGTATCAATGGAGACACTCTAATGTGTCTTTTAAACAGAATAGCATTCAACTTTCCACGTAATGTTCACTGATTATTTTCCGGATCGCTCTCAGCTTGCTCACTTAGGAGACAAAGAACGTTCCCAACTAGTAACAGAATAGGGGATTCTCTGAAAGATGATTTTTCACTACTTTCAACTTTCATCTCTGTAACCGCAGTGCGCACTCGCAAAGTTTTGTGGTTATCAATGCATGTAGCTGTTATTATCTTTGGCTGCAAATGTTCACAAATATCATTCTTTCTTCCCCAAAAGAATGACCCAAAGAAATTGGCTGGTTGCCCAACACGTGCAAGTGTATTACAGTTTCGTCTTCTGTTCTTAAAAGAACAACATGCCGAATGCAAATCTGATAATTTTCCAAGATTTCAACCAAGTAACTATTTAACAATTACGCTGAACTATTACATGACTTGATCTTTTGATGTTAACAATAATTATGTTTCACTGAGAAGAAATGAGTTATGTTTCATATTTAAAATCCTGTTCAACCTCCAATTTTGTCAATACAGGGATCTCTGATAAATGGATTGAGAATAACACAACGTTATGAGCAAGTTGTAATACTCTACGTTTCAACCACCTCGGGTGGCCTTCCTCAGGAGTGTTGTAATCGAAATCAATTTGATTTCGATTACAACACTCCTGAGGAAGGCCACCCGAGGTGGTTGAAACGTAGAGTATTACAACTTGCTCATAACGTTGTGTTATTCTCAATCCATTTATCAATAACATGTTAAACACGACGCCCAAACTGTTTGACTTCATTCGTACTAAATTTGGTGCGGATATTTCACAACAGGGATCTCTCACCTATCGCTGTATTATCAACCGGTCATTAGTCCTGGACTCCTAACCAGAGAGTTTAATTTTTGCTACATACATCAAACAGTTGTCTAACTTTAGCGGCACTGTCTGTTATGATCTCACTGAATTAATCAAGGCTTCGTATTCCAAAACATGCAAGCTGCTTGTATCCACAGTTTTGTCCATTGCTGATTATCCTCTTCATTTTGACTCTCCTCAATGCATACTCACATCATCAACCTGATTCCATTTCAAATCTATATATGCACGCATCTGTGTGTACGATTCCTCTGTAATCCGGTAATTAGCACAACTTCTTATTAATCTCGACAGTTATACACGAGAAGTAGTAACCACATAGCTGAATTAGGAATTATAATCAGTGCGTCTGCTGAGAATGTGGCTGTGCAAATTCTGTAAATTTGACTCCCAATTTGCATAAGCAAAATGAACTCCATCAAATGTTTCATGAACCGTGAAAAATGAATTTTCAACTCTTTACGTATTCAGATCCATAGCGAATGGAGGGCGATCAATTAAATAAGACTTGAGTCACAAACAGGGACGGTGATATTCGTGAACCTGATGGAAACGTTGACGACTGGTTAGAATTTTACTGAAAAGTTTTCGTTCACCATGAAGTGGTAAGAAACAATGAAATTGACAAGGTGATTAGCGGGGAATACTACTGCGTTGGAATTTGACGGAGGTAGCGAAAAGCATATTCGTCCGATAACAAGTCACTGAAGACGACCGCTAAACAATACATTCATTGGGACAGTGCTTCCATACTGATAAGTCTACCGACTAAGTGAGTAGAAGAGAGAGGGATTTCCGATGCCGGGAAGAAGGGGAGTTTTTCGACACCGATACAGAAATCACTACAGTGTTGGTACTCGAATTAAATTCTAGATTTTAAGTAAAAAGAAGCTAGAATGTGGTTTAGTATATACCTCAAGATATGGACATACACTCAAAAGTTTCTCACAATCATATTTTATGTATGCAAAAGCAAACCGTCAATGTATTTGGGTGCACTAAGATACGAGTTGCGGAAACCTGACCAACACGATAGCTTTGTTAAACTATCCAGCTAGATGGGCAACGCAAACGTATTGGGTGTTCAAGGCTTAACACATCATCCGCACAGCTAATTACGAAAGTGTGAGAGTGAGTTGACACAGATGAAATATCAACTATGAAGAAGAGCAGAGAGAGGATTGCATCTTGTAAAGCACCAGCGCCGGAGTTGACTACATATGAGATTTCAGCATCAAATTTGGAAAACTGACTTCAATTCATAGATAGTCCTGCAGAGGATCGGCGGTTGAGGTCTCAATGACATATTCCTTGGTAATCTTGAGTTGGGTCTGCTTATCAGCGGTTTGAAAAGTATCACATTAACTCGAGAAAAACGAAGAGCAAAAAGCTCTTGATATTACCTCAATTGATGACAAAATGGATTCGACTATACAGGCGAGAGTATCAATGGTTGAACATGGGTGATGATACGTGAAGTGACTAAAATCCATATTTTTCAGTTGACATTTCATTCCGGTGAGTTTCCTTTTTTCGAAGAGCTTCAATGCCACAGTCGCGCACAAAATGATACGAACTCAAACGGTTTATTGTTAAACTGAATTGACACGTAATGTTCCCCAAAATTCTGCACTTTTGCTGGTTGAAACATTAGATGAATAACTCAGCTATAAGCTGGTATAAATATTCAGTACATTTGTTACAAATCATCGACGTGAAGTTGTCAAGTCGGTCAGATTTGCCGGATTTCAACAGGATGTGTTCTTTAACCAAACCTGAACTCATAGTGGGACCACAGGAATCGGTAAAGAAAACAACTCCTGTGAGGATTCAAAAGGAATTATTCCTTGTCGTTTACAATCTACGAAAGAGTTCCCACATGATTGCAACTACATTTTTGGCTAGAAAGCACATTTCATTCAGTTCCGTCATGATGTTTCATATCTCGCTAAACCTTCTACCATCCAACAATGTCTCTGTATTCAGATAGACGTTCAACCAGAAACCACTATTTGCAACGACACGAAAGCGAGTCCAGCGTCGTTTTGAGAATGATGTTCAACCTAAATCGACTCGATCATTGTTACTCTTCGGTAACCTGAAATACCGATCAGTCCAGGAATTCGTAATCTCGGGGTTACTGACTGGAGTTGACAGAACTGGTACCGGTGATCCGGCTGTCTTCTCTATCGGATAATCTGGGCAATAATCACAAACGAATATGACCGAGAGTTCACATATGATGAGTCAGTGGTATCTAATGTGAGGTCAGTGCCGCAGTGATCAAAAGGGTTGTCTCGTGAAAGCAAGACCGGATTTCTAGTTCCTGCCGCGGTAAGGATATGCAGTACTGAAGAATTGAGCTGACAAGAGCATAACCTGAATCTAGAGCCTCCTATCGAAATAGGCTGACTGAAATATCTACCCGAATGCGAAAGCTGTAATCAAATATCACGGATGTTCAAATTGAACCCCAACAGCCTGTCTGTGTATATCAAATTCGAACAGTCTAGCCAAAATCTGACAGACTTAGGAATGCACGTCACTGATCAATGTTCTTCGTTCATAAGCCATTCCCTCTCTCCCCGTGAAACCTCTCGATGCACGGGAAACTGCATCTGTCCCAAGGAATAAAGATCTACCGTATGAGCAGCACTCTTTCAAGTAGGCATTTAGATACACATTCCACTGATAACAGTAGATAACTGAAAATCCCCGTAGCATTCATGAAAACACAGTTTCAGCGAACAGACTGTTTTCGATAAATTCTCCTCTTTGGCTGGTACAATTATATAAAATTAAGTGGCGTGTTAGAATGTTATTGATCAAGGATAAATGATAATGTTGCCTCTTCTTTTGATCTATTCATTTGACTGTTCCTGTGGTTCAGCATACATAGGTCGCACTACTAGGCGTTTATCCGAAAGAATCCGTGAACACTGCCCCGCCTGACTTCGATCTTGGACAACAAAACGCATCAGTTCATCCATTCTGGCCCAATTGATCGACTGTAATCAACAGCCAGCATTTCGTACAGTCTAGCGCGTCCCGGCCACCTTGTCGCGAAAGGTCAAATGCCACATCCTGTCGATAGCCGAGGCGGTCGCAATCCGACTACGTCACCCGGATCTGTGTGTGCACAAACAATTCGTCCAAACTCTGAGGCTTCCTTGGCCAAACACGGCCACCCGATCCGCGAAACAATTTGTCCCCGTCCGACTTCCAAAGCTGATTACATTGATAATTAGGATCACTTTGTTGGTGTTACTACACAACAAGTTGATGTGTTAACTTTTATCAATTACATACAGCATTCCTAGATTCTTCAGTTTATGCTTGATCTACACATCTAACAAGCACTAGGTAATCTAGTTATACAGGGTTAAAGCCAATACGGGCTAATAGAGAATGGCTACATTTATCGAAAACAGTCTGTTTGCTGAAACTGTGTTTTTCATGATAACAGTAGATAGATGATTCATAAAACAACATGCGCGTCAAGTTTCACTGTAATAAGCACGTTGAGGTACTGCTGACCTAAAGACTAACTGTCTTCGTGGCAATTGCTTCACAGTTGCATGACTAAGACAAACATCCTCACAGCTGGCAATGAAGTATCACTCTTACTTACCTCACTCTCTAAACAGTTTTGTCCATCAAGAAGTGTGATTGAACAACTGAGACAAGTGTTACACGAGTGATGTATGTGAACATGAAGTGTTTTATTTTTGAGGGGGTCGTTTTGATCTAAATACGAATAAAGCGATTGGTGACGGTCGTGAAAAACGAGTCGCATCTAACCGTACCTTATGAAGACTGTAAAGACTGTAATGTGAACAACGACCTTTCTATCAGTTAAATTCAGCCTGCAGGCGTTTAATCGCAATCTCACATGGAGACAGGCGATTCGCAATATGTTGTTTACCATGCAAATTATCCGCAGACCCAGCCGGTCATACTCGGGCAGTCAATTGAGGAGGATCGCCTCAATACATTGATCACAAACCAATTTGTCCGGTAGTAATGTGACGGAATAAAGATACCCGTTCTTTACTTCGTTCGTTTGCTGAATTTCTCCCTGTCAGTTCAGCTTGTTTGCCTGATTTTACTAGAGTGGACATTCACAAATCCGTCTCTGTCTCAAAAGTTCCCTTTTTATATATATAAGTAAGCGCGAAAAAAAATGTTGAAGGTTATGGCTTGTTATATAATTTAAACCCATAGTTACACATGCTAGACATGTCCTGTATAATTTCTCAGACTTGCAATACAATGCCTCACTCCAAAGTTTGATGCAGTTTCATTTACAGCGTGTTTCTCGATCAACACAGACATGTATCCTAAAGCGATTGTTCATTGCAATAGGATTCCCGTTTTGTACAGTATTGTACCCGTGATTTCATATCCATAAATGTTTTAGATGAAACTGTCATAAAATACATACTGTACGAACTAAATTACTTTGCGATTACTGTTTCCTGAAACAGGACCATTGGTGCCTCTACGCAACAGCATATCCAAGAATGAGTTATTACATTCAACTTCCGTTTCGAAATTAGACTTGTGCTTATGATTCATCTAATCATGTGGTTAATAACGTTGCCATTTTGAGAATGTAGTTCGTAGGTAATTAGTTTCACTGGATGGATCCAACTACACGTCTCATCATGTTAGACCACAGTCTCTTCCGGTCGTTCACACTGCTCAATCTAAGAGATATACGGCGCTTCCGAATTGGCAGATCACTGGCCTATAGACGGACCATACAACAAGTGGGTTACCGTATCGATGGATAAGTACAGCGATTTCGCTTCACCCGGATGTGCATCAGCTTGATCCATTCTTAGGAACAAAATGCCTTCAAGTACTCTTCTGAATTATCAGGTTAGTAATCATTCAGTGTAAGTAAGCAAGTATTTACTTGAACTTCATGCATGCTCACACAAACTCGGCAATGTGGTTGGTCGTAAACTGTTCTAGCAAAATTTGCGCGTCATGCAGAAAAGTAAGCTGAGTGGTTGTTAATGTAGTGAAGTTTTATCCTACGGTAAGTTCACTTTGCTCAGCGATGGTTGTCTAATAACGTGTCTGGTAATATACATGTCCTGCAAGTCTCTGAAGCTTTTCGGCTACTAACGTGGATCAACTTAGTGTGTAGTAATTTTCTGAATGGCATCCGATGTCGTGTTTCAGCTTGAACGTGTTTTTCTGATAAATCGATACAAGTAAATCAGATGTGTAGATTCACAACAGTATACATTTATACTCTCAAAACTACCAGAAAATTCACGCAAGACACCTAGTGTACCAGAAATAATATAATCAGTGTTCCGAAATCAAACGTTTGAACAGACTGAACCCATTCTACAAACAAGGCATAACAGAGTGCAACTACCAGTAAACGGATTAAAAAAACTTGAATGTGAATACTAACACGTTCGATTAAACACTGTGTGGTTTCGTCGGGGATAGCTGTAGTTTTTCCTTCAGATCAAAATGGTCCCAGCGTTCTGTTATTAATAGCATGAAACAATTTGTCGACCTAACTGACTTAATGAAGGATCTACACCCATCGAAGATATATGACACGTATACATCCAATGTACTGTATGAATAACATCGCATCCATTACATTAGGAAAGTAGTGTGATCTTTTGATGATCTTAGGTCACCTGACCCGCAGAATGTTAAGCAGGTGTTGACGTTGGTTTCAGTTTGAACCCCAGGATTTTCGACATCTGTTTTCCAGCATGAGATTGTTGTGTCAAAACTTAAAAAGTTGAACCATTCGTACTACACTGAGATCCAAATAATCTTGACCTCAAGAACACTACCCATTTAAAGCAAATGCACATATTCAAAATTGTCATAACTCGACAACTTTTCCTGAACAGCCCTGTACCATCTTTTCTACATGTAGTGGATGCTGTACATTCACACCTAGTTGTCAGCAATGCTATGCCACATGTATTTTCCTAAGGAAACAAAGCTACTTCATGGTTATCCGTACAAGTTGGCTGAATCCGCGCACTTCGAAACAAGGCCTCAGACAATGCAAAGGGGGTTCTTATCCTTTCTTGTTTCACCGTAATACACAGATTTCCTGATAAATATTGCGGAGTTTTGCTTTTTGCTTTTGTCGGAACTCATTTTCCGTTCAGACTTAATGTCTCGAATGCTTGTGGACGCCATCCAATGAGCAAACATGTGGAAGCGACTGACGATGAACTATGTACGTCCAATTTGTAAGCATTATTCGTAGTGGATCATTCATTTACCACGTTTACTACCGTTCAGCGGGTCAGTGACCCAGGCTGACAACCGTGATAACATGTACACGTATTTGTTTTATTTCTACTAACATCTAACATTTGAGCCAGTGCTCACTTGGTTCATTCTGCAAAAGCGTAATTATTCGTGTCCTGTTATTCACATCTAGAGTTACTCGTCAGTCCTGAAGGAGGAAAGATAGTTGTGAATGTCTGTTTTCTTAGTGAAATCTTCAAAATTACTTCTTATCTGAATGAACCGACCATCCTGCCTTTCCTCGTTGCAACCGATCTTGCCTTCAAGTTTTCTCGATCACATAAAATCGGTTGTCAGATCATGTTTGCCAGAATTCCTAATTTTTTGCTCTGAAGGATGTCATCATAACGACCGGAAACTGTGAACAACTAAATGTCTTTATTGACCTTAAAGAGACCGCGATTTCACAGCACCCATAAGGAGTCATGATGCTTTTGTGTACAGATTAACTGATAAGAAGCGAGGATGCAACAAGTGCGAAGTATATCCATCAAACGTACTTCGTTTTAAGCCAAGCATAACGATGAATGCACACATTGTTTTATCATATTATCAGTTGAGCTCCTCGTTTTAACCCGCGTTTGGGGCCACTGGGAATTACAGGGCAATAAAAAGTAGTCACTCTTCTGATTTAGTGTAAACAGATACCCAGTATCACTAAACTTCTTGTTGCATTGTGAGCAACTTTCCATAACGTCCTCTTGTGGTGCGCTGACTGACTTGATGAGCCAGTCAGCGTAATTGTCAGATGGATAGTAGTCAAATGATGTTCAAGCACATTATCTCCTTGTCTCCATCACCTTCTTTGTCGCCAAGCCAACGAAAACCAACTAGGTCAGGCAATGAAGAAATTCGAAAGGCACTGGCGACCTTCGTTGCTGACATGCATGAGTAACATTTCATTCACCATAGGGACATTCGATTCCAACAACAACAATCCGGGACGAATACCAAGGTTGAGAATCTTCGGCACTCTCTAGCATCTGTTCACGTTAAATGGTCTCTTCTAAATTCGGAGAATGTATGGAATGTGTAGAAACAAGTTAGCTCAAGAAATCTCCAGTATACACATCTCAAACAGAAGAAGCTGTAATTTTAAATGCTTTAAAATGTATTGTTGTTTGCTTAACTAAATTTGTGACGCATTCCTTTTAAAACCCTTTTATATCAAAACAACTTCAAGACCCCGTTCACTCTTCCAAAAAATAACAAAAAGCTCACAGTTCAAACGATCCAACAAATTTACACCAGTTACGACACAACAGAAGAGATGCGGGTTCACTACACAGCTGCGCCCTTCGTGTTTCTTGACTATCCTGGCTAACGCAATGGTTTCATCCACCGTCAGTATCTGTTCAGCGTTTGTTAGAAGAATTTGCCCCCTGACGTAAGTTTCGTCTGTAGCCCAACAGTGTGTGCACCGTACATGCGATTGTGTCGCGAACCGATAACCTGGTTTCTACTGGACCTACACTTTCTACCCTATGGACTATTGTGTGCAACATAAACATTGGTAATAAGGAGGAATGGTTCGTGTGACAGAGTGTATAGACTTGATTACGAGAGTCACCTGATCCGATGTAGCTTCCAACGGCCCGGTCGTTGTTCCAAACTATTTCACTTAAGTTCGCGCCTGGAGGATCTCTTTGAACTAGTGGACCCCGATCAACTTTGAAGAAAATCGTAGCGTGTCATTAAACCCAAATCTTCAGTTCCCTTTGATGACCTATCCGCAGCAATGGACGTTTGTGTCACGATGTGGTATTATGTTGTTTGAGTGATAGCTGTTTCCAAACTGCAGATTTTCGACCAGTTTTTGAGCGGCGTCCAAGTCTGCGTTGATGGTATCTGAGATAGCACCTACAGCCGGTGGCTTGAGGATTCGCTTTACGGCATCCCCTGTAGGGTCGTTCTTACGATCTTATTAGGAGAAGCACCTGAGATCAAGAACGAAAATCTTGTAACGATTCCAACGACCTGAAAATTGATAGACCGCCATACACTCAATAGAGCGCATCACTACAACCCAATGTACTTGTCTGTGCGGGTTCCTTAATCACCCCGTTAAATTTGTCAAGTACCATTTAGAATTGACTTTCGGACCTGACACATTGGTTATTGCAAGTTATTGGACGTTGGTAACCTTTATCCACATTCTAAAGGCTAAATTGGACTGAAGAACTGGTTGTTTGTTCGGCCGGTGACTGATACAGCGCCTTGCAGCGGAGGTCCAACATGGTCAGTCCTTCCAGCTCTGCCTTCAAAGATGACTCTGGTGTTACCAACACGTTGCATTGTTCATTTTTTGATACGGATCTTGGCCGTGAACACAGTCACAGCAACTACAAATGTATTGATACACACTTTTATGTCACGTACCAAGGCGACTGCCTATTCACAGTTACGCGGCACGTTGAACAACATGACGACGCAACTGTCCATCACTAGCATAGCCGTGCGCCGCCGTGTCCTCGATTCAACCTCAGTCTTTCATCTTTCGTACTGTCTAAATTATTATGATTCACAACCCAGTAGAGCTGATCGCCACTCATCATACAGTTATTGCCATCTGTGAGTTTCTACATTTTGTTGTCAGATTTCACTTCTTCAGACGACTTCGCAACTACTACGTAACATATTGTTATTATTACATCTTCATATTAGGAACTTCGTAATTCTTGTAAATGTGAAGTGAATATAAGCATTTGACATTTAAATAGGCAATTCTATCAAATTCCTAAACTACCGATTCTTATTTCAGGCCACCTTAAGACGTGGAATTTCAGGCAACATTTCGTTGGAAGTTGAGGATGAGCCAATAGGCGCCGCATTACTCCCAGTGTTTTATTTGACAGTGCGGCATCGAGAATTTTGGCCTAACCAGCCACGTTGTAGAGCTCACTGCTTAAGAAATTCAGAATTAGGTTTGGGATATATCGGATTGCGTGAATATGAGTTTTAACTTCTAAGGCGTTCAATGAAGTACGTATTTCTCATACAATTTCCACTTAGGTTTTAGCAATTCGCACTCTGTCTTTCCGTACAATTCATGAGTCATTTGCGCAAAAACAGTTGTCTTTGGTGATTCCCACAATCGAGAAGATATTTCCGAATTTTTTGAAAATCTGAACAAGCCGAACACGACATCAGCAGTCACACACTCCGGAAGAATTGTCGCTTGAATGTATGTAGTTGAAGACGAGTGAAGAGGCTGCGTTCACGGCAATAACCTGAAACATGTAACATTACTAGGATGATTAAAAGGGCAATATTACACGAACAGAACAGATTTACATTAGTGCAAAACAGACTTTCTCAATGAGTTGAGTGTCAATTTAGTATCCGGCTTCAGTAAAAACGTTGACTGGAGAAGTGCTTCAGAGTTACTCTGTGCGCATTTGTAATATTTTGGTCGCGCTCAATCTTGTGAACACAACCAAAAAACACACCTATAAATGAACAGTTAACAAGATGTGGCGAACCCATGAGCGTGCAATATGAGGGTGACCATGACGGCAGCAGCACCGATTGGTCCTTACCTGTATGTACATCGCATAGCGTTGTCTGCATCCTAACCAAGCCACCTTCAATAAAACTTGAGAGAACTTTCTGGAGTCGGAGGGTTCCACATGGAACGAAGTGCAACCTGCATATCAGATTGTCCAAGTGGGTTATACGTTTTAAAAAATGATCTTTCAGTCAATTAATTTTGGCTACTAGCAGGGTTTGTCGATAAATGGGTAAATGTGGGAAGAACATTTTGTAATGC
>LOND01008000.1:1958-13222 GCA_014220965.1 Paragonimus kellicotti | reverse complement strand
AGGCTCACGTTAAGACCATTACTCAATGATTGTACCGAAATTTGCATGTAACATCAATTCTCACTGGAAACATCTGGAACAAACTTCAATTTTTCTATTGTCAATTGGAGATGAACTATTTCGGGCACGAATATCAGAAGTCTAGAGCATACTTCGACAACGTACACCTGAGTTCAGCACATACCTTCATGTCTGACTTGTCTAACAGGTTTGCTCGTGTCCTTACGATTCGATTTCTCTAGCACATACACACCTCAGTAACAGATCCATGTCGTCAAACACACTGACATCCACATCGTCTACCAAAAAAATATACATTTCACAATTTACACTACAACTACTCATTCCTCCATTGCAGACATTCCTTATCATCGTAAGTACTGTTTCAATGACGTTCTTCTAGATGTACAACCTGCAGTAACCTACTACTGAAATTCGATACTCTATATAATCTAAATTTGAATAGTGAATGATCACACAGAAATGCCCTAAATTGTTATCGCTCACAACACGCAAAAATATGCTCTATGAGTTTTCCGAATTCATTTAATTGACTCTTGAACCATAGGTGACAGTTTATGACACAGCATACTGACATTTTGCTTTACCAATGTGTAAGTTGTGTAAACACTTCACTGAACTTCTGTCTCATACTTGATTCAGTTGTCTTCTTTTGCATATCTATCACTGAAGCATGGAATATGTTGTTAACCTGCCGCTTATAAGACATTGTAGACTGAGTGGCAGTTGCCGCTTTTCCTTCTAGATGCGCTTTAGTAATATGAACGAGTGTGAGACTCAGTGGATTTATCATCGTTACACTGTCACACTAGTTTAAAATACATCTCCGGATATCTGTCACGCGATTTGCCCTGATTGATGAAGACAACACTGATAGATTACTTTACGAATTTGCACCGTCAACACACTACATCATTAGGCTTGTTCGTAGTCGTTTTGGGAAGGTGAGCACACAGAAAACTGTGCAGAAGAATAAACTCAAATGCACCATTGAAAGCCTCAAGACAGTTACGAAATCTTACCTACGAATTGTCGGGTTGGAATTGGCTTGCGTATGTTCGGCTCATCAACTGCTATTCTCTGTGTTTGGCAGTCGTAATTTATTCTGTCAGAGGAGGGTTTTCTCTGTGTTGTATCGCCCAACCAACAAGCACACTTTGTATTTTGCTAAAGACGTTAGGACACATCGTTACAAACCCTCCTTCTATGCACAGATGCAGATGGTAGTTAATCTGTCACTATCACGATGTCATTGGTTGGTAGTCATGAGTTTATATGGACTGGTAAGCGTTTATTATTGTTACTGTTGTAAATCCAGTGTTTTATTCATGTTGCTTACATAAGTTTACTTCTTTCCACTGTTTCCAACTACCTATCAGCCTTTGCCCACCTCCGCGTGCGTCATCGTTAGATCGATATTGGTTGCATTGTTAGTTTCTTACTCGACCATTTTAAAATTTGAATCTTGTAAGGTCATAACGATCCATTCGAACGTTACCCAGTGTACGACTGGTTCTGCATGCTATTCTCATTGAAACCAATGACTCAGACGATAGTTGCCACTTATTTGAATTAATGCACGGTTATTGATCGTAGTCGGTTTATGATAACCAAAACGATCGGTCTCTGCACCGCACATCTTGAGTAATCTTACTCGCTTGTTCTAAATTCATCGTGGAATGTAACCACTCTAACCCCCTGGCCGAATTGTTGAATTTTTCTAAACACGTTCAGGTTTATCACTCAGTTATGGATGAATACACATGTGAAAACAATAATGCCACCTTAGACAGCCTGATAAACTGAACCATCCTACGTTTCCGGAAAGCCTGAAAAAGATGATCGGACTAATTGCCTTCCACACGGTACCTAGGGGATGAACAATTTAAGAATGTTCTCTCTCCTGTAAGTTAAAGCACTGGGCTGTTCAATTGGACGAGCACGGAATAACCTAACCGTGCAGCTTTGTAATATCCACATATAATAGCCAATACATTCAAAATTTATGCCTACTAAACAGTTGAAGTTAGTTGGCTATGTAAAAGGTTACATCTACCAGTCTTATAAAAGTTTAGGATATGTGTAAATACAGTTGTATACAAAATGATGACTGAAGATCGATTTAAGATATTATTAAGTAATCAGTCCAGAATGCGTACCTTAAAAATTCCACAGTGCCTGAATTAGAACGAGACAAACCTTCTATGAAAAACGTGCAACTTTCTACGGCAAATCATCACCAAGAGCTGAACAGCCGCAACAAATAACTCAGTCATTTCAATAGTTCAACCTTAATTTACAAACATCACATCGGGCAGGATAAGCCCCGGTTTTAAATGTGTTCACATGTTGGTATGGCTGATATGACTGCCAATTCATGAATAGGCGCGCATAACATGTTGTCTGGTGTACTGTTGAGTTTCGATAACAAACCGCTTGGTTTGGTGGAAATGTGTCATTTCTGACCAGCTATTTAGATGTTAAGATTGATCGATCCTTGATGTGAACCTTGCCGTTTGCATCTGGTCATAGTATATCAAACACGTCAGGACCCTAAAGGAATTTCCGCAAATTAGACGGCCAAGTTGATGACGTAGCTTCAGTGAGTTACCCCTGAGATGATTATTTTAGCTTGATGCATCTGTGTTTCTTATGGGGTTGATGAGAGATCCTGAGTATTGAAACCAAGTCCCTTTTGATATGATAGCAGCCCACTGAGAACTGCCCCAGTTTGTATGACCGATCTCTGACATTTCTGACCCCCGATCACTAGCTTAACTTGCCTATTCAGGACATGCACGGGTTTCGCCTAACTGATGAACAGTGTCCCAGGCACAGTTAGCAGGTTCATTATCACCTCTCCGTTCATTACACACTGTTCTTGCTCCAGCTTCTGGTAACTCTTTCTCGGCGTCTCTATATACAAATGAAACTGTCCGCCGTAGCCTCATTTCATTTTGCTCAATTATGATATCAGAATGGCGAAATTTAGTTCAACAACTTGATGTTTTCATTGTCCGGTTTTCCATTGCAATAACGTGTTCGGGGAGATCAATAAGGCAAACCTCTGTGACATTGATGGTGCTTAAAAACAACTGTACAAGTACACATCAAATAGGCTGAGCGATATAAGAAATAAACACGGAGTCCTGCAAATGGAGATCCGAAAACCACTACCACTAAAGCGGAAGAACTGTTCCTATGAGTTGCGATGACGAAACCACTGGCCTTGGAACCGATGTTGCTCAGTTTATCACATTATCCGGCTTTTGCGCATACATGGAATAATCAACCAAACCCTGTAGTAACCGTATCGTTGACGGTTGAATTCAACTAAATTTGGGACACCAAACCAAGTATTCAGATAACGTGAGTATTTTAATAATTACGGCTGAGTGAAGACATACTTGATCTCTCATAGTTGATGGTACCAGTTTTGTCAGCCGTATGCTGCAGTACGATGGTTGTATACGTGAGAAGCAGTGATTAGATTTCAATTCCGCTCATTATTCCATTGTTTTTTTAATTCATAATCGTTCGGTTACTGAACCTGTGAAACTAAATCAGTCTTGCGTCTTGCTTTTTCTTTTCAACGGATTCAGAAGTAAATGAACTTTCCCAGCTTTTAATGTGTAAATTTCGTATGAACCCGAAAGTTATCTTACTAATTCATGAAAGGTAGTTTTATCCGTGGACATCAGCATCAAAGGATCATAGGATGAGACCACCATCGTGTGATGGACCGTTTCTAAGATGCACACTTTTTGTCATCCAGCACTACCTGGTTCATTAATGGCACTTCGTACATCCATTAACATTGGGTCAACATGGAGTCGCATGGAGCCACAAGTCGGTTAAGCGGAATTACGCAGTGTCTACCAATGAGGATGAAGGTTGTAATTTCAGAAGCCATAGCCCTGGAGGAGAACTACTGAAAAAATGGCAAGAACATCTAAAAACACTGAAGAGTTTGGAAATGAACCTCGAACAAACACATCTTGGAAGAGGTATACGTGTGAGCAAAACGGACATCATTACAGGTTTACGGATACCGGATGAGACAAGTTCGACTACCACTGTCATTGCTATTTGTTTTTTGGCGTCAGTTGGTGGCTATTGGCCAGTTTCACGCTAGCAGATCTGATGAAATAAGACAATCCTATGAATTCTTTTTGAATGTTGAGTTTGGAACAGCCACGTTCAAGGATACCGCGAGTCGGAAAGGGTTTTGCCAGATACAGAGAAACCTACGACTTGGTAATAGACACAGGCATCCTTTGAAAACAAAGCACCCGTTTGATCACCTGTGAGTAATATATGAGACCTTTGCCGAAAATTGGAGGAGAATACAAGATAACGACTTATCATCGACTAATGATGAAAAACTGGTGTAAATGAAAAGTCGGGCCAAACAAACAAGCTGTATGCTAAACCAAAAATAATAAAAATCGGCCATATTTGGACTTTCGTGAGAACCTTCCATGATATTATCTCTTTTCTCTGGTGGTTATCGTTTCCCAACAGACGGATGATCTATGACATAACGGATACCATATGGTAACGGATATTTTTTTCACGAGTCCCTCATTGGCAGGTGTTCTGTTGAAAAAAGCAATTATCTTATTTGAAATACGGAATTCATGCACATTCAACCTTGTTTTATGAAACATTTCCCTACTGGAGTCATATAAGCCAATGATTATTAAATTGTTACCAGTCATGTAAGACAATCTGTTCAGCTGATTTCCATCCTGCATAAAAGAAGAGAAGCGGGAAAAAAAAATCTGAAGGTCACCGTTTGTAACACAACAAAATACAGGTTTGAAACTGTAGATAGCACGTTTCGAATGTATAATTGTCGGTGCTCGTCTAGGCGATGACTCGCTATTTTATGGTAGAACATCCTGGACGTAGCAGCTATAAATGTGTGGAGCTGTGGAGGCACGACTCATCACCAAGCGTTTCTCTTCGAGGTCAACTAATCACGTGCGGAGAGCATCGTTCTCCAGTGAACTCTCCACTATATTTTGCAGACTACTACTTGTGTCTCTTGTAAAATGGTAAAGTTTCAGATGAACAGGTGTAAAACGGAACCACATTTGTCTGTTTTGCCTGTTGCAAAACAGTATGCAAATCCCGCCTCTGCTTATCGCTACCTAAAGTTCCAGTGTTTTTCGTCAAGTTGTGCGGAAAACTTGAATTGGCGGCGTTTTTCTCTCTCATTAAGCTCAAATGGAGTATCTTCTACACACAATATAACTGAATACAAAACCCATTATTGTTTCAATGCAAAGATTCATTCTTTTCCCCGAGTTGTCCTCTAGAACAAAAATCTTAATAGATTTTTAAACAATTATTTGAAGGGGTATTGGTATATTGACCTATTTTTAATACAAGTTGCGAAGTACGTATGAGTTTCTGCAGCTCGCTCTGAGCGCTGAGGGCTAATTATTCGTAACTCAGTTGTCGGTACTGAGATCCTTTCAATATTGACTTCGATTATGTGAAAGTAGACAGGATTATCATTGAGTCTGCTCTTAATAATTGGAAAATTATAGTTGTTCTAACTTCCGTCACGGAGGTGACCTCAACGGATGGTTGAACTGTTTCATGACAAATCAGATAAATGTGACAATCGTTTTTCTTATCTCGTAAATCTGGGGGAGAACAGTGCAAGCACACGGCAGCCTGCTGACATGAGCGTTCCTGGCAGTGATTCGAACTTGATTAATGGGCTTTTTGAGTCTATTTTAAGTTGATTCGGTCAAACGTTTGACGAGCAAACATTAGCAATTGAATGGATGACAGCCAAATTATTTATTTTCTACAGCTATGAGGTTAAAATAAGCCAGACTGAATGCTGCGACACATTCCGGCGATTGCAGAAAAATATCCGTAGCATTAGAAATATCTGTAATGTACAAGACACTTCATAGTCATACGATAAGTCCGTAAAGTCACGTAACCATCAGTATCGATTAACGGGATTCGGCGGTTGCACACAAATGCATCATTCAGCTATCATCATTTGGAATAATTGACTGATTTTATAAAGCCGACCTGACTGTTTTTTTTTAATTATGTCTATCCTTGTTCAAGCATTTCAATCCCCTGATGGTCTGGTAACCAATTATTCCTAATGGTATTTCCCCAGTACCACGTTTGATCACCCAATCTTCCAGGTTAACCGATGTGACATGTATTCAACCTATATAGTGTAACCTCACTGATCTGTTTGCTGTTGGCTCCGTCGTACGGTTCGTGCAAGTTACCACATTCGATAACGCCTCGGAGCTGGCAGAACGACTATTGTGTTTGCAGCCAGGACCTCCTTTGAACCGTTATTCCGAATCACCATTCGCTTCCATAAACTGGCTGAGTTACTAGCTGAAGTATCTTGTGGGTTAGAATATTTGACGAAAAGCCTACCTTACATTGATAAACCGATTGTCTCAATATACTAGTTACGTACATCACGACGCATCTAACCAGTACTATTACTTCCAACGGTTTCTGATAGTTGTGAACAGTGGTGGTGTTGTTCGTAGCTCGGGTTGATGGTTTTGGTATGTTCGCCGAGCTTGGCATTTAGGTTGCAAACGTTTCATCACCAAACGAGGTGACATCATCAGTGCGTAAGTGTTTCAGCGTATAGTTTTGAGCGTGGCGATTAGTGTCACAATTTGTCAAGCAAACTCTACAACCCTGTAAACACGAGACAGTTTGTCCAATAATTCAGCAAAAAGCCCCGACCTTCCTACGTCGTCGGTCTCGCTTTCTCAGCGGTTTTCCAAGAATTATTTCCAGTCTGGTCTCCGTGATTAATTTCAAACCACATACTCGTGGAATATAGGAGTCAACACTTGGCTTCATCTTAGTAAATTATGTTGAACCTGTAGTCACATAGTGGATTGGATCTATTCTATTGAAACTGAACGGAACTCACACAGCGCTTACATTTATATGGACTTCCCAGCCAGCTGTCTTTGAAAATAAGCATAAGACACGACTTTTGCTCTTCATTAGTGTACGGCCTTGACACGACCAAGGTTTGAAACTACCACCACAAGTTATGATACATTAGATATTACCGACTTATTTCATCTTCTTTATGAGTAATGCCCAGTTTGTCCAATTTTCCCTAAGGGGGACAGGGTACCCAATCTGTAAACTCCATTCGATGACCCTGCGATTAAGACTACCGAGAAAGGTCTGACTTTCCAAGTTTACTAAAGCCGATCAGCGATGTTTCAAATTGTTGGAATTCCGGGGATTCCGTTATCTTAATCCGAACATCACTCACATTTGATAGCAGCATTTGTATTCAGACAGATTTTCCAACCAGTCTCTTCTATATTATTTACTCAATACTGTCTATAATTTCAGTCCGACAAACACAGTTATCTTCAGGCTACGTGCACAGGACATATAGCGGTGCCGGCAACAACCGGCTTGCTAATAATCAATAGATTGAGGAGAGGACAACGTTACGTCATGTTTTCATCAACCCATTTAGTGAAGAAATGTTAAACACGTTGCTCAGAGTTTTTGACTTTATTCGTACTGAATGTGTTGCGGATTTTCTACAGCTGATTAGTAACCGGCCCCATACTTCGTTGACAACGGTGCAGTACAAAGGAATGCTTTGTTTAGTTCCAAGTAGCGGCGTCACATACCTCTTACACACTGTGTTGAAATCGTGGTATTCGCCAGTATAGGCCGTAATAATGAAAGTAACAAAATTTGCTTCTCACTGGCATTCTATATCCTGTCTGTTCTAGTGTATCTTCCCAAAAGAGTCCAAAACCCAGAAGAGACCGCATTTGGTAGATCCCGCCAATGACTTCCCCAGAAGAAAATGACTGTTGATGCGCTTGTGCATATTAGGCAATAAGAAGTTGCGTGTGCTTTGTCTTAACCGATTTAATGTGGTGTTTCAAATTCAGTCTACTGCCATAAATGTACGTGGTCTGCTATCCACTGTGACTGCTTGTCAAACTCTGTTCGCTCATCTTCTGTTTCAACGTCAACAGTGCTGACCTAGTGGTTGTATATGCCTACCAATTGAGTGAACACATTTCCTTGTTGACCCCGTGACCGGTGTGCACATCAGTGGGTAGGCTGGATGTAGGACTAAATCATTTGAACAACGACATGCCCGTTTCGCCCACGTATTGTTGGTTGCACTGAAGAGGTGGAATCACACAGACCACACATGATTGTTCTTACTAGTCCGCGCGATTCTTGGTATTTAGTAAAATCATGCTGTCTGGGTTCGTTAGTGCATCGTTTTTTACCTGGTTTATTCGTGTGAATACACAAAATGCGACAACTAAACTGTGTATGAAATGGGGACAGTCAATGTCAAAAGAGATAGGGTTTCTGATAGCAAGCCAGTCTGGGTGATATATTTCTGTATTGTTATGCAGATAATTTAAATTCTAAAATTACATGCTAATTTCATTGAAAGTAAAGCTTTGTTTAAATGATGCAGGAAGATTAACACGTTAGTAATGATGTTACGCATACGTTCGGAGGTAAGATACTATAGTAGTCAACTCTCCATGGCATTTATGGTTTGACGGTGAAGAGATTCAAGTGTTTTCAGGTTGTAAATTAGAAAACGTTTGTTGTTGTGAGACGGACGGGGTTACATGTTGTCTGGATGCTGTCACGCTGCCGAACCCCAAACAAGACTAGTCAGGGTTGTCGTGCTCGAACTTGAAACTGTGTGATTGTTACTCCGAAACTATGGTAATCGACGTACGATGAATGAATGGTGGAAAGAGCCTTCTGAAAAGAGTTGAAGATAGGTATAATTTTTGATTTCATTGATTCCAAAGATGATCGTGATTATCCGGACCCATTAGCATCATAGGTGAAGGTCACAAATTAAATGTAAAACAGCCAGCTAGAACATCTCCCAAGCAGGATCAGCCCTTTGAAGAGACAAATGCTATCTGATCCCATACAACCAGTGCGAATCAGCTGGTTTGATTATTCAACTCCTCTGTAAGCAGTACGTCATCCGTTGAACAGGTTTTATTTTCCAAACCACAGAATAGTGACGGATTTTGGACATCACACTGTCTCCATTCTGTCAACTTACCTGCAGCTCTCTATGGCAACACTTTTTATTCAAGACAGTCCGTAAGTTTGGCATGCCGTGCTGTTACTTTTTATGCTTAGTCGCAACTGTTGTGGACTGAACATACTGATTTACGAAATATGAGCGCTATAGCATGCGACGAATTTCAAATTGGACTGGTTCGATCAAACCACCACGTAAGATCAGGCCGCGTAAATGCATAGTTGCATCTTATGCTTAGAGTACGAACTGGCCCTCAGATCAAATAGGATACGCAGTTTTTGGTTTGAAATAGCTATTTATGGCAAAAATAATGATAATACGACGGAACCTTTCACGGAATACTCGATAGTTTTTGCACAATTCTATATTGCCAAGTGTCAGGGTTTAGTAACAATGAGCTAAATGTTTTCCTGTTTGTTGATAAAAAATTGAGCATTTCTACGACTTATTTCTCCAGCAGTATATTTTATTTTAATTGTGTTTACGAAAATATGCCAGTTGGTTAACATTTTGATTGTCACCGTTGCTGAAGTTCTGTCAGGGAACTTGGGCCTCGAAACTTCTGTGGATTTTCGCGAGAAGATATCAGTTTTATTTTGCGGCATATCCCCTAAACAGAACACTGAAAACACAGTTCAGAATCGGTCAGTTCTTGGGATCATTCGCACTTGTGAAACGATAATAAGGTCAGGGTTTGGACTGCATCTGCGTCACCAGTAGTGAACATAGTTCACTGGTTTTAAAAATGTTTCCTATGCTAGCGAGAAACCAGTCTGGGTGAATGTCTTGCAAGTTATACACCGTGTCTAAAAGTTCTCACAGACCTGAATAACCGCACCTAACTCTGACTGACCGTTCTTCAGTCACTCAAATTATCACTCCGTGTACTTGTTCACATATGTTCGATAAGTAATATGTTCACTTTATCATGTATGTTTTCAGGCTACTTACCCTCTTAATATGTCGAACTCGACAATTCTACTTGATATGACAGTGATAATATTTCGGTCCACATTTCAGGAAATAACTTGAATACTGCTGTATTTATTTGAACAGTTCGCGACACGAGGAGCGACAGTTAACATACAGTACGATAAGCGATTCCAACTCCGTCAACTCCGTTGGTGTCGATGCCACCTACACATTACGTTGTACCTTGTTTAGTGAGACTTCGAGATGGGAACACCGTCACAGGACATACACATGTTCCGTTACGCACCTCAAGGCACACAATCATTCCAACATAATTCTCAGTAGCACATAGAACGACATTATCAAATTACATTCTCGGAGACTTGTATTGCTTCGTACAGCACAAGAATAGCAAGTCAATCAAAGCAAATCACGTTTCTACTCTGGACAGTCTCGTGATTAACTCAACTAGTTGCAGCTATGTTCACATTGCTTCAAACAAGTTCAGTACATGTTATATGATTCCATTGTATAAACGCATATCGTATATTACCACTGATGTAACGTTAAATATGTCCGTACATGTAGGTACTTGCGGGAGGACCTATTCAATTCAGCGCTTGTCCAAACCCCGACATAATTGACAATCTGGCAACTGGTCAGTCCAACGGCGCTTAGGAGCCTATTAGGATAAGACAAACAGTTCCACTGCTATATCTTTCGTTATTCGCCAAGCCCTTCGTTCTGTATTGGAGAAATCAGTGTTTACCATTGCATGTGCCAGTGATATCAGCTAATTACAGAATCCGACTTCTTCAGGACTGATATACATCTATACCTCCATATTCTTGTCCAATGAGTAACACCTGATTATTGGAACCATTCTGAGGGTTTCTCCCTATTACTTATGCCGGAGGTTTGAATTCAAGTACAGTTCCCGAATTCCTTCCTTCAATAGTGTGCCAAACTTCTGCTTATTTTTAACTACATGTCGATTACATTTTGCTTATCGCTGCACCCCAAAATTAATGAGGTACATTTTGCTGTTGGAGGTCAGCGAATACGGTTTATCTGTTGACCGAATTGCCGTAGACAAAGTCATACGCTTGTTTGTATGAGCATCTTCAAATTTTATGAACGTTTCTCACGAGATCCCCCCTAAATAGTTGCTCAGTTATGTCCTGGAATGTGCTCTTTCTCTGTTTCATTAGTCTTTTTCTAGCCGCACCAGTTCAGCCCC
>LOND01007994.1:0-16067 GCA_014220965.1 Paragonimus kellicotti | reverse complement strand
CTCATGGAGGAGTATAACTCGAAAATACTTTGCCCTAGCAAAAGTTTGAGACAAGCGAAACCGTTTGCGTGGAGTTTGTGTGCGTTCACTAGGATATTTTCGAGTGTGAATGCATAACCAACCTCATTAATGACAACCCGATTGAAGCCTTTGTCCGAAGGAAGGAACTTCATCCCTTCCACTACAAGTTTTCCTGTAGATCTTGATAGTTTATGGACGTTACGCTTCACTGTTGATGCATTGGTGACATCAAGCAGTGAGGCACCTTATCAAACGGTTGACACGCAAGGCTTTCTTTCATTGCCCCACACTGGAAAAGATGTATGTCATTTCATCCTATAAGTCCTAGGTTTGAAGTATGTACTTTAATCTATCGAAGCAGTTTAAGATAAAATTCGAAATTCTAACCATGACGTTGATCATTTAATTGTGCTTGCGCGAAATTAACCAATCGTGCTTTCTAAACGTGTTTCAGCTCATCCGTAGAAAAATGTACCCTTCATCCGAATGAGACAAAGACCCACAAATACCATGCAAAGCTTGAACTCTGGCAGTCCGAAGGTAGTTTCTCACAAAATATGCAAACTGTTGCCTACTAACGACAAGCTTTGTAGCGAAAGTGCGGAAGGTCGTTTAGACTATGGATAATTGTGTCCAAGTGTTCTTGTGAAACCTCTCTGCATGAAATCGCCTACCTGATAAGGCTGACGCTTCGTCTAACAAGTTTATCTCAACAGCAAACGATTGGTTCCCGATGAGACCCGTGGTGATCACACGTATAACCATAAAGCCAGTAGTTGCGCGTTCCTCACTCGACCTGAACGGTAAATGTCTTAATTACAACTTCCTCAGCGTAGTAGCTCACTTCCGCTAAGTCTAAACGATTGTCACAACATGTTGTTTGGTCAATATTTATTGGAAACACGTTTATTTGCAAAAAATGTATTAACTGAATGAGACTCCAAAATGCTTCTTCAATACATCTCTAGTATCCGCGGATGGAACACGTCATAATAAAGTCTCACCAAGTGCAATATGTAACTGTTTTGTAGTCACATTTCTTCAGAAGGTAAAGTTTATACATAGGTTGTCAAGCTTCAAAATTACGTAAGTGCATTTCCGAGATCAAACTACTAGAATACTCACTTACCTACGATAAGCAAATAAGCGATGAGGAACACTAATTGTTGCGTTGTAATCATGATGTTGTACTCGAGAAGTAGCCTGTGAATGTGTACAACCCTGTTTATATATGACTAGAAATACCACAATATCAATCGATCAACCTGATAAATCTACACTACGCAAAGAACACATAAGATAACAAGGTGTGTACCTAACGGAATGCGTTGATAAGAGCCATACAATCCATAAAATTTGCTTGCTGTCCAGTGTTCGGCAACCTTCACCTTAAATCACAACATTTGTACATTCTGACGGAAAAATAGGTGATGTTGCGTACATTCGGTGGCTAGATACCTAGGAATGACAAATAAGGCCACAAACAATCGCATTTCCAAATTACTAAAAGCCCAGAAAATGTTAACAGGAACTTGAGCATAATAAATATTTCGAGAAATCATGAACAACTGTTGGATCTTCCTTAGACTGACCAATTTCAGTCCTTTTTCAATGTTGATGAAGATATATCCAGAAGAATCTTTTCTTGTCTGGCACTGTCTTACTTGTTCTCATTTTAAACTATCCCTAATTGTGCAAATGCGTTAATTTCTAGTTGAACGGTGGCCAATTCGAAAAGTCATTTCTCGGTTCCTCCATTTCGAATGCTCTTTTCTGTTGGATGAGTTGGCTTCTGTTTGATTCACATTTGAGATGAGCTGGTATTAATTTTGTAAAGTCGTCATTACTACTGTAGAAACTCCGATTGTTTCCATCATCTTTTCCCATTGGTTTACTAGTAATGTGATCATCTGAATCAACCCTGTTAGAATTTTTGATTGTGTGCTGATCTGTAGGTTCGACTGAACAAAATGACACGAGCTACTCTACCGTATAACCCAACTACGCATTGTGATTATGTTATAGTAAACATATTCCTGGTACATGGTCACGGCATTGACTTCATCGCAGAAGTATTAACCGGATAACTGCCATTTCTTCTCTGGTGTCCTACATTTAATGCAGTACTTCATATTCTTCCCAGTTATTCTCATAAAAGTATCTTCTACTGTCTGAAGATGACAATTGTACGAGTCAGTATTGACGTTCCGATCAAATTTTGTCAAACATGCGGTTGAGGTTTGCTACCTTATAACCTCACCGAAAAATAAGTATGATTCATCTGAGTTCAACTTGCAGCCTATTGCTTCTGTACTCTGCCAGAAACAGCAGTTGTTAACTTTAAAACTAAACATTACAAATCACAGCTGACTATCAAAATGTGATCATAACTGTAGAGTTATGACTTACTCAACACTTCCACTTGGCCATCTGAAATTCAAGCAACGATCGTTTAGTTGAGTTAGTAGACAGATCGACGCTAAGTGAGTGTTCCGAAGAATGAAGGATAATTGCACTGTGATGAAACTTTCAGTTGAATCAACTTATATCCCGAACGTCTAGTTACTGTCAGATGCAAACATTTTTCAGGTTCTGCTGGGACTTATAACGAACACTACCATTGATCAAGACTACATCAGTATTGTCATATGATTATCATCGCTGTAGGTTCCGATGGCACACAACGGCGAACAGTATGCCGCAACTTTACCCTAGATGGACCCTACTGGGATATTCTATCCTCAACAGCAATTTTCAAGTTGCCGAAACGCACTCTAACCAAACTTGCACGGTGACGACAGGATTCCGAACAATTCAATCCTTGATGGCAAAAAGGCACCCGGTGAATTATGTAGACGAAGCTCAAGCCTCATCACTTAAAATTCTAACAAAACAGGTGTATTAATAGCGACAGTATTTATGAAGGACACGCGGGATAGAATAACGCAGCTTCTATTAGTGACATGTAGACAATGGTCTCCTTCACTAGAAACGTAAAGATGTCGGCTTGGTTGGGATCCAATGGCTACGTATGTCAACAGACCTGTCGGGAAAGCCGTATGCTACATAAAACCACCCACAACTGATCTCAGCTGTCGCATTCCCATAGACTTTCCAGTCGGCCCCTTTCGAAAAGAAGCACTAGACTCGAGTTTCGCTCTCATTAGAGCTCGTCAGTAGTGCATATCCTTGCCACTGCCGGGACTAGAACTCCGGCCACGCTTTCATGAGGCAACCGTGTTGACCACTGCGCCATTGACCTCACATTAGGCACGACCGAATTATCATATGTGAACGCTCAACCACTTTCGCTTGTGAGTAATGATCAGGTTGCCCGATCGCCTCGAGAGGACACAGTTACTGTTCTGTTAACTCCAATCGACGATTCCCCCGACTAGGACTTCTCTCCAAGTTGATATCACAAAAATCATTAACTGGTTGAACGGTATTTTGATTCTTGGTGAGCAATGGGGATTTCGGGTTTTCATATAGATTGAACATCACCCACAATTGATCGCAGCTGTCGCATCCCCATAGACTTTTCAGCCGGCCTTTTTGAAAAGAAATACTAGACTCGTGTTTCGTGCTCAATTGTAGGTGATGTTCAGTATATATGGAATATTCGTTATTATGAAGAGAGTTTAAAAGTGCAAATTGCTAAGTAAATCGGATTCCAGTTGTAAAGTTCAGAACATCATCTATATGCCGGTGATACTTACTTGCATCAGATGTATCGGCACGCAGTCATAGTCCAATTGTTACTGATCATATCAAATTACGAGACCGGTCATTTCACTTTTGTACATTCTTCCCAAAGTTCACAAAGACGGAGTTCCCTTGATGCCGATCCTGGACATGCACAGTTAGCTGTATCATGTCTTAGCAAAGTCGCTAGTGTAAATGTTATGACCGATCGAATCACGATCAAAACCTTTCAGCCTTAAAGACACCTTCGACCTCACAGGTTTAGTCGATTCAGGAAATATCGCGAACAACAAGCATACTATCCTTGGATATGACTTTTCTACTTAGTAATGTTCCATTACAATAAGCTATTTACTATCTGTGCACCTATATGGAGAACATGAAATTTGCTATCGGAATCGCATGAGAAAATTTGAATGAACTATTAATGTTCTTCGCCCATAATGTTCAGTTTCTATTTACCGGAGAGTTTTACACATTGGAAGATGGAGTAGCAGTGGGTTCACCTATAGGTCAGCTATTCAAAGACGTATTCATAGCCAAACCAGAGATCGCTGGACAAAATCCCATTGTAAGTGAGTGCAAGCTTTACAAGCGCTACATGGGTGATTTGCTTGACCCTGTTCCAAACGGTGATGTTCCTTAGATCTTATTGTTCTAGATAAAGGCTAAAGACAGTAGAAATTATGAGTATTATTTAACTAACTTGCGAAACAGACGGAGGCCCTGAGAGATTATGCTACTGTGCTCGGGTAGATACAACTTACAAAAGACATATTTGGAAATAATGGTACATTTAGATATTCTAATCAACAGATTGAAGAATACCTATCATTTTCAACAAGGAATGACCGTCACCTAAGTGGTTTGCCAAAATATTGAGAGTTATACACAAACTACCAAAAGATGAATGAACCCCACTAAAGGTGTCGTATTTATGTCTCTAAGGAACGGAAGTTTCTCAACTGCAGAACAGTTAACAACTTGAATGATATCACGGGAGTATGATAAACCTCGTTCAATTCCGTCTCCTAGTTGGTATGTCAACCGAGCGAATGATTTAGATCCTACGTTGACATTAGAATATTCGCCCGACTAACGGTCTGTATAGCACTGCTAGTCTTAGCTGTGCAAAACAACCAGGCCTGGCTACATAATTCAAAGGTGCTCACAGACCTGAGCTCATGACCAGCATGTGAACCATATATTTGGAAATCAGGCAGTCAAAATGGAACCATATGGTGTTGATTAGCACGAGCATCATATACTTATTCAAACTTGTCAATCTCGATTTGATGCAACGAATTTTCACTCCGGTTGGAAGATGTTCGACATTCTAGATGTGTTATTTGAGAGATTCTTTGAACAGATGACAGCTTTCTCTGGACTTCACCGTTACAAAACGGGCGATTTTTGCCAGATTCATTCTTACCTGTGAACAAGAAGGAGTCAATAAATAATCGCCTATGGACAGCATTTGCCATCAGTTGGGAAGCTCCGTTTGATGCACATTTCGTGTAAAAATGATTTGACATTTGCTAACGTTGCTTGTGAGCTGATAGGTAGTTTGTTTCCCGTCAGTAGATTGTTAGCTCTCTACTGCTTAACTTCTTTCGACAAATTCAAAAGTTATGCAGCCATTGTATGTAAGTTTCTTTTCACTAACTGTTCGTCGTCTTGAAACCACTGAAGTATTGCGTGATTATACCTTCGATCAGAATTAGGAATGTGTATGTTTTCAACTGATGCAATTGAGGTATCACATTCTACGATGCACGGAAACTACAAGATTTGGATTCTAGGCTTCTGCATGCATACAGGTGGACGGTGTTGCAACGAGCAACTCGTTCAACCCGATCCTAGCAAGAGTCTTTCTGAGGATGACTGAGCGTCAAATCCCCAATTATATTTTCAAAGCCTCACTGTGCAAATGATACGCATGTGAGATTGTGGTTCTTAACGAGGCAGATCATTTTGATTTGTTCCCAGTCGAAGTTACCTCATGAATGTGCATCGAAAAGTGTTGTAATTTCGTAGATGTCCATCACCAGGTGCCAGCATGAAAAGTTACAACTTTTAGCCCATCGTGAAGCATCATGAGAATGGAAATCTCGTCAGGTTTCCGGTATTTCCCCAACACCATACAAACATGATCATTGAAATCCTCTGTTATAGAACTCGATGTATTTGCAAGCCTGTCATCATGCAGGAGAAGAAAGAGATGCTAATAAACAGCTACAAGCAAGCGGAAATTATGAAAAGATTCACAGAAGTTCAGCATATCTGCAAAATAATGCAATCAGCCAGTTCAAGCAATTCAGAACTACAGTTCTCGTTTCACAAGATGGAGAACTTACCTCAAACCAGAGGACATGTTGCTCAAAATGTTACGTCGTCGATCACCAAAACAAAATGAAAGCGAATGATCCGCTTAACTCGTTCAAAATATGATGGAGCACAGCGTAAATCTACTGGCGTTTATTGACGATATGTTTATTGCGAATCACCATTCGATGTTCGTGTGGGCGAAATTGTTATGACGTGGTTGCAACCCATATAAGCAACGTCATGTTTTTGGTGTAATACTTCATTGATTGGATATTTGTGTGGATTTCCTGTTTGTCACTGTTGGTCTCATCTACATTTTTTTCATCACGGTTCAAGTTGATGACTGATGAGGTTGAGCAAAACGTTATCACTTCGCGACGTACGCTTCAACTCATTTTTCGTGTATTTGTTAAGGTTATCCAATGTTTCAAGGTTTCAGAAAGGACAATGGATAATCGCTCCCATGAACTCATATTCATTTTGTTCAGTGTGTAGATTCGTGGTTGCACTCGGAGTCTTCGAACCCATTAATAATGTTAGTCTTTTGACTGTTAACTGTCACTCGGAAAATGCCTCTCTTCAACTCACCGCTTTTCAGACCGAACAAAAACACGCATGAACGTAGAGTATCTGGGTAACATACATCAAAATAATAGTGGCACAACGGTTTCTTGAATCTCATCTCTGTCAACGCATTAAAAGCAATGTACCTACCATCGTTTCACTGGATGGATTCCAGACTTTCTTCGTTGGAATAACATTTCCGAAAACTCTTGAATCAGCCAAGTTCATTGAGTAGACTGTCTATAGTGAAGTCCCACAAATGACAGACTTGGTACTCACACCATTTCTAATTGTCTTTAATAGCTCAGCTGCATAACCACCCTAATTTTGGTGCGTGCTTGCACAGGAAGAGTAATAAAAGCAACCTACAAATAGACAAGCAAGAAATCTTTGGCAGCAGGTTGCATTAGTCAGTGCGCCAATGACCAAAGCATTTCGTTTGAAAACTGTGAATTTATCGTTGAAAATCAAATACAGATATGGTGAAATTAAGAGAACACATAATCAATACCAAACACCAAGCGTCTCATTAAGCAGACATTGTTGAATGGTCAGGTTCTAATGGCACCATCTCGTCTGATTTGCCAGCACATCGTCAGACAATTCGGAAGACAGCACTAACACCTGATCATTTCTCACAGCATTGTGACATAGCTTCTGTAGACACCTCTCCGCTTTACAGGATGCATTGCGCATCGAACATATTGTCGGCTGTTCAAAACCTGTTAACATCATATCCGTATCAAAGAAAGGCTTGTTCAAAGTCCAGCCAATTACATGCATATCGTTGTGCGTCATCTAATAGGTATTTTCTTTTTTTTCCATGCCAGTCTCATGTGTATTTTCACAGATAGGTTTTGTGCAATAAAATGCAGATAATGTCGTCGGTTCTGTCCAACATTCGGAATTATTCTTCTACGTCGCCCTGAAAAATGGCCCTACAAAATTGGCTAGCTGATCAACAACATGTCTCACTTCGCCTAATGGACGCTTATTAATAAAACGACCATCAGCCAAAAAACCGCCTATACAGTATCCCACGATGTAACTCAGAAATACATTCATTTCTAAGTCCGTCAATCTGAAGGTACTAGCGGTTGTGTGTGGAATTCGGCGGTGTGGAGCTGGGCTTGTTTGTCTTGCAGTCGATGTCAGAGTCTCTATGTTGACGATGGAAAGATTCACTTTATATTTCCGCGTCCGAAGTCGTTTTACAGAGATTTCATATATGGTTTATTGGCAACACACTTTGCAACTTACCCTCAAACATAGGTCTGTAATGGCGTAGTGGGGTACTTGTTCCAACCTTGTAGAAATTCACTCCAACCTTCACGTTGTCTCTCATCAGTTTGGTTCGATAACTTCAGACGGAACCCTGTGAACAACGAAAGGTTAATTAGATATGATATGTTTCTGTGCATCTTGAATTCTTGGGTTTTGATACTTAAATGCCTGCAATAATTCTATGTATAAGGTTGTAAATTCCGTATCGCAGATATTGTACTGAACGATAGTCAGAAAGTCCTGACTCAAATGCTTGCCAGAAACAGCACAGCCTACATTATTTCTTAACGTGTTTTGCATTCCTTAGCAATCAAGTATCCTAGTTACGTTACTTTAGACTCACTCGAACCTTTCGTCAGCTCAGACTCAGGCTCGTGAAGAAGAATTAAATTGTCAGTTCTTATTGATGGGAGTCTAGTGGATCAAACTGATTCGGTTTTGTGCCAAACTTTTGATTTCCCTCCAACCTGCTTGTCAACTGAGGATTGTTCGATGCAATGTTTCAGAGTACAAGCTGCAACTTCCCGCAAATAGTAATATTAACATTTTACTACATCTACCTCGTCCCACATACATTTGAACATGAATATGAATTCTGACGTCCTGTAAAGGACAAAAGCTTAGTTTCAGACTGGGCATACGATAATAAATTACTTGCTGATAATGCATAACACGTCTACAATTCGTCAGACTCGCTCGTAAGGCTCGTTCGAAGTCTCACGAGATGGTATGTGCTTTGCGCCAACAAAGTACAAATTCGTTCTTCGCAGTTAGAAAGACGTTACTAACATCAATCCTCTCGTTAAAAATTTGTATTTGACATTGTATTTCGTTCACATTCCTCAGTGATTCTGCTAAAATTTGTTAGAGCAAAGAACCTGCGCATAGCTAAAGCCCCGTTGATTAGTACTAACATGAATCAGCTCTGATTCCGACTTGACTTTCATCCTACAACAAACGGCAACGTTTGCGACGCAACCGTACGTCGGTTTTGTTTTAAGGTGGTGAAACCTGGATGCGTTTTGTCTGTAGTGTTCGTGGTTCACCTGTTCTTGATCGCCCTAGTGCGCCACGCAGGGTTTTCTGATAGTGACATGGATAAACGCATCAAGAATGTGCTTTGAAAATTATTGAAGGATACATTATATTCCTATTCAACCATGTTTTTTACTTTATTGGTTAGAATGTATTCACCAAGGCCTATTTAGTACAATATTATCGCGTACGAATTTTACATTACAAGTACGTTGCACAACTCAACACGGTGTGCAAGCGGTGAATAAGCATCTGTATAAAAGTATTGGATACTAAGTTTGCTTTCAATCGTTTCTACTACGGTTTCCAGAAGTCCTCCAAGAGGTAGGGAGAGTAGTTAGCTATCGACTACAGTCCATATGGATTGGCGTCACTGATGTTGTGCATGTTGTAAGGGTCAGTAAGCAACTTCAGCGCAGTTTTACACACAATCTTCACTTGGCATGCTTAGTAACGTTTCTGTTTTGCCTTGTTCTCTGTATTTACGGTTCATATGTATATGTTGTTTGGGGTTTTATGTCCAGCAGCTAAACGCTTCTAACATATGTGTGGTTCTCAATGATCAATTAGACATTGTTAAGTACCATCTGATCGCTTTGCCAGGAATACATATACGGATTAAATGACCCCATCTGACAGTGTTTCAAAACTGCATGTGGCATGGTAATGCATTTGATGTAAATGATTAGACAACACCCAATATTACCTAATCTGAGTTAAACTGGGCAATGGTATGAACTGTGTATTGCTGAAGGAAACAACTTCAACCGCATGGTTTGGTCTTGCTTTGCAGTTTTCCGAGTAAGATATTCACGAGTGATAAATTGTATGATGAGTAGTAGGGGATTTTTTGATTTCCATATAGATGGAACATAACCCACAATTGTTCGATTGAGAGTAATGCTCAATCCATAAATAATAGATTCACTGAGTATCCCATCGGCGTTCGGTGAATAGCTCTTCAAACGTGAGTTACACGCTGAGTACACAACACAGTGGAAGCCTTCGAAACATTGATGTTTGTGTGTCCAGGCGAGTGTTCAACTTGTGGCATATTTGCAATCAAACTAATTGTCCCTAGCAATGCGAGCAGTGAAAAACCGTCTAGGTAACACATGTAGCCACCGCGAATTTCAGTAATTTCTATACTGACCTCAAAGTGGAAGCGGCAAATTTTCTAATAGACGGAAAAACGCTGGCGAACTAATGCGAGCCATTTTGCTGCTTACTTCCCCGTTACATGATTAGGTTAATTGTAAATATGGAGAACAGGTCTGGGATACTTCTTTGGCTTACAGATCTTTGGCGTACCATATAAGTGACTTATGAATAAACCGGTCGGTTCGACTTGGTCCTCCTGAGTACTGCCAATTCTTTATTTACACAGAAGTCGTTTATTACTAGCTACAACTTGAAGAGCCCATCACGACAAAGGCTGGGGAAATTTCTCAATTTCTGACTTTCGAACGTGGTAGGTGGTAGGTTGAGCCTCCAGGTGAAGAGCTGATCTCTCATAGATGCGTCTCTTCAAATATGTGAAGAGAACGTTCGCCTCACTCAGAGGTGTGAACCTTGCGCTATGCATGCTGTTGTTGACCTATAGGCATTAACTTTCTCAGCAACAAGGGCTATTTCCATACGGTCCCCCTACCGGAAACCATCAACTCAGTTATAGGCAAACTCCCCCGCCTGCTGCATAAGTTGAATTTCGCTTACAACGAGGAAGCCTATTAGCGTCCAATTTGCTGGACATTTGCCCTTGAGGGATATGTTATACAAAACTGTTGGTGTGGTCATACAGCGGTTGGATCTATGAAAATCCCTAGGCTCAGCGTAACATGTTTCAACTTACAACCTCCAGTTTTGAATTCATGTGCAGATGCTTATCATACCGAGGATGATATATTGAAATATGATTCTTCCATATATGAGCCCACCGGAATACCCTCACCGATTATTCTTTCGGCCTGTAGGCTACTACATGGCCCTCATGGTCGTGGGTTTTGGTTGGAAAAGTTTGATAACGCCTCCTACTGTACGCCTTGGGAAAACTGTCCACATCATATTTTGATGACTGAATCGGTTGTGGTGACTCACTGTGTTTTCCAAACATTTACTGACGTCAGGTTAATAATGTACCTTGTTTTGTGACGCATCCGGAATAGAATGCAGGGAGGTTAGTTACGTCGTGTGAATAGCGTCAAACGGTTCAACCCAGTTTTGCTCTTGATCATAGGCGAATTAGGTACAGCACGGCGCAGAATACTCAAGATCAAAATGCCAACTCAGCGGTTATCTTATCGGTAGTAATAATGAGACATCTCGCGAATGAATTAATGCCATGCACTGACCGCCTAATCACACAAACGGATTCCACGATATATATGTAACCTATGCGTAATACATCGTCGCGATTTGCGACCTGTGATGAATATTAACTGGAAACTGGTACGCAAACATGCCGCAGTATCATACTGGAGACCCGCGGGTTTGAAGTGAATCCGGTCAGTGCATCTGGAGGCGATTTACAGTTATCTCCATATGAGTCGAACTGTTGTCCAAGAGACCGGTGTTTCCATTGCTTTCGACAGACAGCTCTCAAACGTCATCATTTCCCATTACAATAGCCGGATGATGATTCCGACGTTAGAAGCGCATTTACTGTTGAGATTGGGCTTGAAGTGAATCTCATTTTGGATTATTTGGTATCATGACTTCACGCTTGGCTCAAGTTGGTGAAGGCTGTGGCATTCCTGCAACGCTTTGTTAGTTTCGTTTGCGTACTGTAAGCATGCATGCAAACTGAATCTGATGAAGGTAAAGTCAGTGTGCAGACGGAGTTTGACCAGGCCAGCAGTAATTGATCATGCCTTTCAAGATAACTAGTTCAGTTGACGTAAATTCCTCCAATGCTGAATGGATGGAAGACGTACACTTAAGCAGTCTCGGTTGCAACCCGTTCTAATAAACGGCGTATTATGTCTCAGAGGAAAAGGAGGTAGAGGTGTTGATATAAACACTACAAAATCTGTCATTTCAACATTAAACGACACGGATGAGCGCTACCATCAGACAGAGGGTCATATTAGTGCCACGCATACACTTGTATCCATCGGGAAAAATATATGCGCGCGGAACGGAATGACGACTGCCAAGCATGTGATCCTGAAGTACAATGTATGTAATTTACCACTGTCTGAACCATGATGTTTGCCATAACAATGACCAGGGTTTCTGCTGGTAGGTATCAGTACAAGTAAACTACGGTGGACTATTCTGGTCTGTTCAGGGTGAACATATTTAAAGCAGAAGACAAACAGTACGGTTGAGTTCCCCAGCTTCTACCCTCATGTTGTCCACGTAGATGTTGCCAGCTTATTGTGAAACTACTCGTTCACAATTGCACGTTTGATGTTGGCGTGTGATCAAGGTGTTTCGCGAATCACAAGCAGACTGTGAACATGACAGCACTGCCTACTTGTTCTTTGTATGGTGAGTGAACAAGTGACAACTCATATTTGATAACCAATATGTGATGATCCTCAAAACACCTAGGTTCTGAGACCTAGTGATTTGTTATTTCTTCTGTCAAAGTGAGGTTTTTGATAAATAAGGTGACTTTGTCGGAACGCTACGAAGTGTTGGAAGCAAGCTTCGAAACTTATATGTGTAAGTGGTCCACTATCCTTCGTGGTTTGCAAGTTGGAAACTTCATTCTTCTTTCTGGCATATCTGCTTTTTGAGGTGTTCGGCTGAAAAGCATAGTGGCTAATGCATCTCCACAATAAGGTATCCACGTTAGACAGGTTGTTAGGAAAACACCACAAGATGACTTGAGCTTGTTGAGTCATCTGGTAAGTCACGACGGTAACTGATATCAGTTTATAAACAGTTACGTTAGCGTCACCATTACCATCCTCTTACAACTTCCGTGGGTATCTTGCAGAGAAAGTCGGGCTGTTTTTGTTACCCGGTGTTGCATTCGTTGACGTAAGCCTGGTATATTTAATGCTCTGTGTTTGGTTCAATGTAGTACGTTGAGTTCATTTGAAATTACTTATTTTGGTTGCGGGGAGTTGATCTTAAATTTGTGTTTGTCACGTCTGTTGTAAGGTGCGTTAAACAAATATGTGAAACTTTTACCACAACCTCAGAAAGGTGGGACTTTTCTGCTTCAATTCCGTTTGTAATTACCGCTACATATCTACAGAAAGTTTCCTGTCTGGCACTGTTTAACTTGATGTCATTTTCAACTATCCCTAATTGTGCAAATGCGTTAATTTCTAGTTGAACGGTGGCCAATTCGAAAAGTCATTTCTCGGTTCCTCTTCTGTTGGATGAGTTGACCATCTGTTTGATTCACATTTGAGATGAGCTGGTATCAATTTCGTAAATTCGTCATTACTACTGTAGAAAATCCGATTGTTTCCATCATATTTTCCCATTGTTTCACTAGTAATGTGGTCATCTGAATCAACACTGTTGGAATTTTTGATTGCGTGCAAACGGATGAACTAACGCAGATCTGTAGGTTCGACTGAACAAATTGACACGAGCTACTCTACCGTATAACCCAATTACGCATTGCGATTATGTTATATTAAACATATTTCTCGTACATGGTCACGGCATTAGCTTCATTGCAGGAGGATTAACTGGATAACTGCCATTTCTTTCTGGTGTCCTACATTAAATGCAGTACTTCATATTCTTTCCAGCTATCTGCATAAAAATATCCTTTATTGTATGCTAACCTCATGAATTATGTATGGGAAACCGCAGGACGTAGAATGATAAACTCCGTTCGATCTGTTTGTCAGTGAACAGTAAAAGTCTATGGTTACGGACTGAGTTCATCATTTTATACAAATGCCGGTGACAAAAATATCCGTAATGAGTGGGATCATCAACCATGATGCGAACTGGTAGTGAACAAACTGTTTTTGCTCAATAACTGTGCTAAATTTATAAAAATTAGGCGCACCTGGCCAGCAAATCTCTAACGCTCAACAAAACCGGAACAACTTAGAATATTTTTCGCAAATAGTGAGAACTAGGCAACGCATGGTCGGCTCAATACGAATAACTCCTAAATAGAAGTGGGTTTATGTGACGCCAAATAAACATCACTTGAATTTAGTCTACGCTCTTGTAGCCACATTTACACTATGACTTCTTTTACAAACCAGCGGTGTCTTCTAATCTCACTCTCAATATATTCATTTATTCGCGCACGTCCGTGACACACCTTGTGCAGTCTCATCAGTAAAAGTTGGTGCTACGTGGTCAATAACATCATGATAGGCCTGGGTCAATAGTTGTTACGTCTATCAGCTCAAACGCCGTAGCTTTCAGTAATGTACAGGTTTCCAGACAAGTCACGAGGGAGAAAATCACCTGATCTACCTTGTAGATCGCTTCATACAAAAACAAAGCTCGAGTCTGATGATGGCTTCAAGGTGGGACAGGCACGAAGTTGATGTGAATGAAAAACGGCGATCATCACCAAGTGACCTCGATTTTGTAAGATACGTATAACATTACGGTTGTACAGTCAGAAGTTTGTCGTGTTCCATTAATAACAAATGGAGTTCAAGTAGTTCAGCGAACGAACCCAAGTGCAGACAAAATCTGGCAAATCTGTGATATACATTTTTCATTTTTTGAAACGTATCATAATCTACTTCGTTCAAAGTGTTTGCCGGAGGGTAGACAATTTCATCTCATCTATAAAATCCTCTTCATATAAAATTGGAGAAGTGACTTCTGCGAAATACTCGCAGTACATGCACTACTCCGGTATACAGTACCTGAGTGTTTTGTGCTCGAATTTGGTTGAGCTCTGATCATTTCGCATAGGTTGACTATAAGCATGATTCAAATTGTTTCATGCAAGCAATCTTTGACGTTTAAAAGCAGCAAAACCAAATGGACTCGACAATATTTAAAGACGGATTGTGAAACCCGGAAGAGGCCACTCCTGTTTCAAATCAACGGTTTCAAATTACGGTCATGTCACCGATTGCATCAGTTAACATTTGTAATCTTCCGATCATTTTTTCCAGCTCCCCTGCGTAACTTTGTAGAATTGAACGACAGACGAATTTGTTCGGAGTCATGATATAAAGCGATAAGAATGAACAAATTGCAGTGATGTTGTTTTAACTCAAATTGGAAGAAAACGACAGGAGAGTACCTGCATAGAATCGCTTCCCCCGCACTAACATATGGCATCAAGTATGAAAAGTACCAGTCAGAACTTGGACGAAATATGATAGAAACCACCGTCAAATTTGGATTCAGAGAAAACCACGTTTGTGCCGCCTGCCCGATGCAAAACGCAATAGTATTAACGTTGATCTAGTTATTGTCTGGAAGAAAGTGCCTGAGGCATAAAACCTTCATCCCTCTGGATATAATGAGAATACTTCGTTGCAGTTTATCTGAGTAAAGTCCTGCGTCGCATAAGTATCTTGTGTTTCGCAGCAGTCACCTGATCAAAACTACGTACAACAATGATGAAACCACGTGCTAAACAGCGGCCGAAAGTTTTCCAAAAGCTTATATTTGATGTAATAAACTGTCACAGGTGGGATAGCCTTCAGCCGAAGTGATCAACTCTTAGTGAAATACAACAAACTACCACCAGCAAAATCGGTGACTAGATACTGACCAACTTCGCTATGGAATTCAAGTGAGCATCAGCTACTAACCTACGGCAATCTCAATCCTGCATTGTCTGTTCCAGGCAGCCACCAGCAACCATCACGGATGCAGCCCTAGCTAATCGTCAATGAAAGGGTTGGATAACATTTATATTTGTTATCCTGGGTTATCATAACTGGCCAATCGGACATTGTAGATGAAAAACAAAATTTTCACCGATAAACCAAATCATTTGCAGATGACAATAGACCCAAAAAAGTTAACGTGAAAAATTAGGTCCTACCTATATATCCCCATGTATTGATTACATTGAATACTGGACGAACATTTCTTACACTACTACACGTAACTCACTCTGCGTAGACACTTCGAACTCTCATTTGAACTCGGCTTTTTTTTTCACCGCCGCATTGGACTGTTTACGCCATTGTATTATTGGTTATTTGCTGACAGTTAACTTCCGT
>LOND01007988.1:16525-27831 GCA_014220965.1 Paragonimus kellicotti | reverse complement strand
ATTCTATAAATTGTGTTACTGGTCTGATTGTGAGGACAAATTCCCAAGAAACTGCAAAGTCAACAATGTCTCATTCAACTTGGATGGCGGTGGCTGCAACGAGTCTGCTCATCAAAGATAGTTTATCTTATTGTCGATCAGTTGCTCCAACATCTGGCTGCACCAAGTTGGTGGCCTGACAGGTAACACCGACTTCAGCAAGAGACGTTCGCACGTCATTTTCTGAATTGTTGCATTGGAAGGACAGATAGAAGCGGTTTATAAGGGAACACCAAATGTTGTTTTCACTTAAAACCTTTCCAATGCATTTGGCAGAATTGACCCTTAAATTTCGTAAATGATGCTCCATGACTCAATATGTACGACCTTCGGGCCAAAGTCGGCCTTTTAGTCCAAATCATTCGGTTCACGGTCATAACATAAGATGACGCAGACTTTGATACAGGTGCAAGCAGTTTTCCCACAAANCCAACTACATCGGTATCAAGTTACAAACTCAAAAAACTGGCACTCATTCACGTCACGTTCTGTACCCTGTTTCACGCGGAGATATCCTTCTGATAAACGGAGGAAAGTTTCTCCAATCTTTTGCACTTGTGTCTTCAGGACTTTATTGTTATTTCAACAGGCAATGCCATCAACAATTTCAGCCCTCAGATAAAGGTGTTTATGGTCCACCACCCACCCTCCGAAACAGCATCCGGTCCATTTCTAAAAAAAAGTTAGAGATTCTTGGTTTAAGATATCTGTTACCTCCGGGACTCGCTAATTACTTGGATGAGTACGGCTCAATAACGAACTTTCCAGCTGGTACCGCGAGGATGGTGGTGGGCCACATCGTTCTATACTATGGTTGTTGGCATATTCTTTATCCCAGCTGGAAGCAAAGCAACACGAAAACCTCCAGCTTCTGTTATATCACGATCGAACAGAAACTTGACGTAGTGTTAACAGTGTAACAGAGCAAAGGGTTCGCTACAAACAGTCAGCTGTTTTTTGATGTAGTTTTGGTGAACGTGTGGAATCTGTTGAGTAGTTATACAGGGAAAAAGATGATGATTACTACCGTGAATGCACGGGCATTTCAAACAAAACTAGTTTTTCCACGAAAGACATCTCACTGGTCAAAAAATTAATTTCTGTCCTCGCTTGCCAACTTGGATTCCACCCTGAGAGTATTTCGGTGGTATTTACCTCGAACCAACTAATTAGACTTGGAGCACATATCGTGTGAAAGACATTGCCCTATTAGTAGAAATAGAGCAACACTCGGTTCACTGTAATAACCAGACCGGGTGGGACTACAATTATTATAACCATTGTTATTATCCACACGTCAGAAATGACGCAATGGTTGAATACTGGAACGTCTATCTACTACCAACCCCTCTGCGGGTACTGTCTTTGCCTAGCCAAAATCAACACGATAGAAACAACCCATTTAAGCCACAGAATCAGATGAATTATAGGTAGTTACAAACAACTTACGGTCTTCATCGGGTGCACTCAATCTGAGACTCCTCCTCGCAGTCTGTGGTGACAGTATTGTGAATGAATAATATCAAACCTCCACTGAAAACGTATATTCATGAAACCAAGCTGGCTCTGCCGCTAATTTGGCCGCCAGAATCATTCTGGCGAATAGAAGCCACGCTTGACCATGTCTCAATTATCACCGGCTAGCCATTATTTCAATGCAACAGTGAGCTGGGTATAGTTATGGTATGGTTTTAGACATAATCTGTGGTNAATTTATCATATGTATCCATTGTCTCGTTTGATTTGATTTTATCCTCATCTCAATTTTCCATTCCAAATACTTGTTATTTTTTACTGACTTGTTAGTGAGAGTACCAGTATTTATCTTAACATTGTTACGTTCTACTATGTTAAGGACATAGAATGTTTCATTAGTAGTAAGTGTGAGAATGGTTAATTTTCAAAGAGTAACACTTGGTAACAGCTTGAAGAGCATATTTACGATGCATACCAGAATCTATAGGAACACAAAGAGCGAGGTATAACTGCTGCCTGTGTATGTTAAGAACAATGACAACAGCCAAGTACAACTTCTCACCATATATAAGCTTAACTGTAAGCGATTTCACCAACGTGACGTCACCCATCTGAATAGTACATTCATAAGTGGGTGGAGTTGTTTCTTTTTCGGAAGCTTCAGTATCCAGATTTGCAAGTACAAATTGAGTTCTTGTAATTTCGAATATTTTTTGTCCGCTTTTCCAGGCGAATTTTGCTTTGAAATTCGACAAATGTGCTTGATTACCGCAGGTACATTCGAACACAGTTCTATCGTGGACTGAGAGTGTTTCAGGCGACCATGGTATAATTTGTGCAACGTCCGGATAGCCTATGGGTGGAACAACAGTTTAATGGGTTAACAAAAGATGATTAGCCAACCGCAAAATTCATGGGTTTTAGAAGTACTCATTTTTGCATAAAACAAGGGGAAAAACTACACCCTGACAATCTTTCAGAGTGTCCTCAAAAAAGAACTTTGCGTTATCGACAGCCTAACCCTATATCACTTTGATCTACACCCATGGATACTGTGGCCCGAATGTCCCTGGTCCCAACAGTAGTTCACTAAACGACGGATCCCTGCATAAATACAGATGTAATAAAAAGGCAAATAAACAGAACACTGTGGTAGAAATTCACAACTGATGCAGACTCATCACTGACTAAGATACAGTGCCATGCCCCACAGCTTTTGCAACAATCGAAATGGAAGATAGCCAACTTACCAACCGGGTAGGTGCATCTAAAAATACTGCGCGGTTCCGCTACCGGGAGGTACGTAGCTTGTGACAGTTGCATTTCTTGGCCACCTTAAGATTTCCTCCAAACTTCAACAGCCGCATTGTGCAACGCACGGTTCGCAATCTCCACAACCGGTAGAGTGTACAATTCAATGAATTGAGTACTGCTCACAAGTTCTGTCAAACGAGAGGCGATGGGCTGTCGTATTACTCACACCGTCAAACTAACCGACATTGACTGAGTGGTAAGTGTCGAATGACAAAAACTTGTGTGGTTTTCGCACAAAACGGGCAGCTTCTCTTATCCAAAGAACAAAATCAGAACAGGCGTATTGTGACCTCTCCCACTAGAAAGTTCAACGTCTATCTCGATACTAATAACAATGAAATTGAACGAATGCGTTACGTACCTCACGAACACCCTATCAACAATATAGCAAGCTGATGAGATAAAGCTGTCACGTAGATGATTAGATCAGTGTTTTAGGCAGTCTGCCAGGAATGACAGAGACAGATCCAGAGTCGGTCCAACCTTGTAACAACACTACAATTTGGATTTAAACCATACGTATACCATACCGATTAGTGACAACATTTAACCGAGTCAACGTTGGTTGCATCTTGCTTGAATAATCATATAAAGCAATTTCACCCAAATACTCAGTGCCGGCCAGCTTAATGCTGTGAGAAATATTTACTCTTAGGTCAAGAGAATTCGAGTGTTTCCTACAAGTGCTCCTACCAGGTAGGTGGATAAGAAGAAATCATTTAGATACCCTGTCAACCACCAAACAAAGATATCCTGGACAGCTGAACTCAGAGAGAGGGTTGATAGGTTTCAACAAATTAACACGTCACTGAAACATCTCTGCGGCTGAGAAAGTCCCAGAACGCTTGTCGAGAAACTGAGTCAAGAGTCGTCGTTCGGTTTGGAACTTTCACGAAATTTATCCCTAGCAGAACAGTTTCACTGTTGTAGGGTCTGTCACAAGTAAAACGTGTGGTGGATGTACTAGATTACAGATGGAATACCTGACAAATTAGCTAAGTTTCGTGACAGTAAGTCCCTTAATGCTGATCCAACTTCTCATCTGGTACTAAAACTATGCGCGAGTGAACTCTCGGGAGCATTCTATAAATTGTGTTACTGGTCTGATTGTGAGGACAAATTCCCAAGNTCAAGGCTATACGAACCGTTGCTCACTAACGTCTGGCATCTGTGTGTCTTCGGGTTTCGTTTACATTTACTACTCCACCCAAAGCCTTCCGACAAAACTCCTTCTGGGTGTGACCTAATCACACTCGTGTATTATTTTGTCCCATACACAATAAGAGCAGTAAGAAACCGATACACTTGTGGTTTGGATGGTCTCGTTAGATTCACAACATTTCGACAGCTGTATTACATGTCATAGAAAGCCAAAAGACTGACCCCCTCAAACGCCATAAATTTGCTACTCTTGGAGTGTCAAACTGTAAATTGCGTCAACTGCCAATCAAAACTGTATACCAGCGATAAGCAAACTGTGCTTGGAGGATACTCGGCATGTAGCAGTTCGTTTTCATTAAGTGAACGAAACGCAATACATTGAAAGGTATAGGTCACTCTTTATTCTAGAACGAAATAATCTATGTTGAGTTGAGGAGCCCGTGATATTATAAGACAGGGCAATTATAAAATATCACACCGAGTTGAGCTTTTTGATCACTTCAAATGTAATTTAGACCTCAAACTGCGTGCATTTTGTAACTATATGAGCACACAACGTGGTAATATGTAATAATACAAAAAAGTTATACCTATAAGAAAATGCGAGAAGTGCAAAATACCTTGTATCTGTACTGTCAGAAGACGGAGTGTAGAACTGCCGAAAAACTTGAGCCGAGCAGTTCGGTCAAATGACACAACTGCCGAATTAACCAAATACACCAGACAAGTAGGAACGATAACCCAGGGGAAGCGACTATTTATCTAAGCGCTAAACACAGAATATACGTTATTCATGTGGAAAACACTCAGTAACTTAACGCCTTGTGGATGAACAGAAGCACAAACAAGATGGATAGTGTGATTATTCCGTTTAAAAAAGATCGGATACAAAGATCAGAAATAATTATACATAGGTGGAATTAATCTTTTATACCATAGCAGAAATGCATACGTATGAAAAGGGGTAGATGCAATTTTCTGAATAAAAACAATTCACGTACTCAGGTGTATGACTTACCCACGTAAACGGGGATTTTCAATTTATGTTCGTCACTTGAGGAATAAAAGCACTCCACATAATAAGGATCTTCATCGGGTGGCGCAAAAACCTTTGGAGGGAAGAACAACCACTTCGGAGGATGCGGTAAACTGAAACTCATTGTCAGTAGCAAACGGATTGTTGGAATGTATTATCCTAGAAAACGACTTCAAGCTTAAAATCATCGATGGCTGATGGTGAGTAGGTTGTACTCGTTTAAACCAAGCGCGCTAATTAGTAACTTCGCGTGTTAATGCCTTGCTGTGAAAGCGAAACCCATAAATGTGACTAGTGTTTTAAAAAATAGTATAGTGTATCATTGTAAGTAGTATCGAAAAACTGAAATATTTAGATTACTAACCAAAAAGGTACCATTCAGAAAAGTAAATGAAACAGCTGGGTTCAACTTGACTGAAAATAATAGGAAATAAGTGTTTTAGATGGAATTAGTAGAAAAACTATTTCTTCTCCGCAGAAGATCTGGCAGTTTGCGNTCTGACCAACACCGTAAATTTTCGGGCTTTGCTGGCCAGTTCTTTTTCGTTGAGCCGATTTCCGCTACAGATGGCAAATTGGGTTTGCTTTTGCTGTGAATCGATCAAATTTGTGTTTTAACCAGTCTTTATGGTTAGTTTCGTATATTCGGCTGAATATAAAGTTAATTAGGTCTCTGAATTGTCAAATCAACACACCGAAAGTGATAGTTAGCTAAAGAAAAAGTTCCAAATATCTAGGTACACGGCAAAGTTTGTCAGACGATTTGATCTACATATAGCTAGTTGATAAGCTGTATGTCTGAAGAATAGAATTTTCCATCTCCCGGTCTTATCCAGCTCACCTTTAACGACAACATCTATCCATCGGGGTACCATGGTATCCAAACGGCATCCCAGACGCCACTGACCAGCCGCAGGGAACTTCTTGACACGCCATCGGTATGGGTACAGTTTATCAAACGTATATATAGTCGGTGCTTGTCCCGAACCTACGAACAACTCAAGCCCATCATCCGAAAAACCCCAGACATCAGCAAATCGTGCACGTTCACTACAGTTGATTTGGTCGTACGGCCCCAATTCAAGTCGCTCGTAGGTTGGTGGATCATTCGGATTGTGAGACGGAGCTGAACAGAACCAAGTGTAGAATGGCAATAGCATGTAGGAAACCGAAACTGGAAACACTTACAACCATCTCTGTTCACAGTTATGTTGCTTACTGGCGAGTTTCATCTAGAATCCAGACGCTTCCTTAGATCAAGTGAACCAGCCGCAAATCTGGGATTCATTATAACAGGAAAAGTGTGAACGATAAAATGGATCTACATGCGGAAGTCACAGGTTAGGTAAGCAAAATTTTGGGTCGAGATGGTGCCTGAGCTGCGAATAGCAACGAACTGAGGATATCTGATACTCGGCGAAAGATTGGAACAGATACAGTCAAGCAAATATTTAGGGACATTTGTGAAATAATTACAAACTAATCTTGGATATCAAGTAGTGATCACAAGGTCACAAACTGTACCTAGATAATAAAACTTGTTTACTGATCATTGAAGCAAACAGTTGAGGATGTATGGATACACAGAACTGATTGGTTACGAAGACCACTGTGAACAGGGAAATCAAAGACGCTACAAATACAATTGATTGTCAAGACCTCACAGAAATGTTTTGGCCGATCCTGGATCGGTCCTACCAATTTGATCTAGTGGCCGGATGGATAGAGCAATTAAGTAAGTAGACGGTTTTGACAGCACGCCAAAGATTACATCCTCCCTTAATGAAAGAACAGATAACCCTGGATCATGCTTAGATGTCCGTAACTGCCGTCTTCTTCGGATGCCTCTAGTCTGCTGTGAGTAGCACTTTGAACAAGCAGCTGGCACACAACTTCAAACCCAAAGTACCAAATCACGTCTGGCAAGTTCCAAATACAAATAAAATTAAAGTGAATTCTTTTGTCCGAAAGACAATTCTGGTCTAACCATAAACACCACCGATAAGTATCACAGCCTAGTTCTCGTAGTTGTTCACGAATAACGGTTAAGCCAATTCATCAAATGAAGGAAGATCGGAGAACTTGCTGTTAGAACAAAGACATTCCAAGTAGTATTTTAGACCAGGAGTAGATAATTAAAAACAATTTAATTGTTAACGAACTGACAAGAGGGACCTAGTTATTTATTAGGAGACTCCGTTGTAAAAATTCTGGATTTCGGCTGGTTTAGAACCAACGACAGAAACCTGTTATCTTCTTTATCCGCCGAAACCGGTCATATGCGGTCTACCAATCAGTCCAGCTGACTGACTCAGATGAGACCCGAATTGTGAAAAGTCAGGGCTTCGGCTGGATTCGAACCAGCGACAGAACACCATGCCTCAAACGCGGCAAGCGCTCTACCAGCTGAGCTACGAAGCCACGCCAGGAGCTCGGAAACTTCACATTTGGACTCTGTTACCCACCCGTCCCACTGTCTCATATGGAATCCACCAAATGATCCAGGGAATCGACTGCCAGACAGGATTTCTGGAACGGACCATGGTGGAATCCACTAACGTCACCGATGAACGTAGGAACTGATTGGTTGTTGTTTTATACTACTCAACGATTCTGGGTAGTATTGCAGAAATAGAGAATAATGACAATTCTAAGGAAAATGCCTGCGTTTTTCATGGAACCGTCCGATAGAGAAAATAGCCCACTAAGACGGACAGTTAATGTTTATACAGGTTTAGCTGTGTTAACGACTGACCGCGTTTATGAAAGTGAAGTTTCCCATACCTTTGTGTGTTTTGTCTGGATTTGGTAGCATCCCTGGACAATCAGTCTTTGTAAACGTAATGGCATTGGTTTAGAAAAGATCCATTAATCACTGATCAAGAAATCCTGCTTCGGCAATCAGTCTCGTTAATCACTTTGTGGACTCCACATAGCCCAGTGGATTAGGCGGGCGAATCAGTTCAAATGTAAAATTGTTGAGCATCCGGCCTGGCTCTGTAGCTCAGCTGGTGGAGTACTTAGCGCGTTTGGACAAGTTGTTTCTGCCTCTGGCTTGAATCGAGCCGAAGCCCAAAATTTTCGCAATTGGGTATATTCTAAATCGTCAAATCTGCCGAAAACTCTTATTTTTTGGTTATACTGGTAAGATAGGATTATTTTTTGGGGATTTTCTTATAACGTGCAGTTACTGTCCCGTTCCATACAGGGATACTTCGATCCTAATTAACCGAGTACGCGATTTGAATCGTTTTTTAACTGGATAATTAGGGTGATCCAACCTAGGCAGGTTCCCATTTCTCGTCTAAACCAAATTTCGTACAAACAGTTAGTACATCAGTTTAAGTTATCTTGTGTACATAATAAGATGGGTTTGCCCATGTTACGCAGTTCCCAATTTTTCTCTCAGTCGCAATATTAACTGACTTCGTAATCGTTTCACTCGGACCAGATCAGCACGTATGCTAACAATAAAACTGGGTAAATCATCGAGGGATTAGTGTTTACCGTACCAACTACTGGTCACACAATTTCAGGTCCAAAGCCGAATTAATACTACCTAAGTTAGAGACAGTCTGATGGTATAATTAATCTTTCGTACTTGACCTAGTATGGAGCACGGAAGCATACGCCATTTAGATTAAAAGATTAAAATAGTGCTTCTAATCTGTTTCACTCCTTGCTATACACATAGGACCGCCAGATCGTTTAGTGGGTCAACGTTTGTTCGTATAGGCCGCGCGTTGAAGAATCCCCGTTATTTCTGGCTGACAATAATTTTATAAGAGCGACTTGGCAAAGCGCAGTTATTCGTCAAAAGCGCTTTTTTGCAGCAGTTCACTTGGTTGTGTGTGAGGGCATATGACACTGGAGGCTTTCAATGTGGGACTAGTGTGGTTACTGAGGGGGGTGCGATAGATGTATTGATAGTCAGAGGACGTTGTGTTTTTTCTCGATTTAATCTATGTGGGGAATAGTATTCTAGTAGCCCAAGTATTTTGGAGTATCAGCTTCGTTTATAAAAGGTCTGGGGAGTCGCTGCACTGTAAGGCCGTATGTGATGTGTCGATATGGGGCTGGTAAACGGTTAACGGATAACTTTTTGTGCGTGTATTCAGGCCGTGATTCGTAAGTTGCGGCATCCGTGGTATATTTTAGGAATTAGAACTAATGTACTTATGTGTTCTTGAGGATCGTCACTGTGTTTTGCGCTTCCAGTTTGCAGAATAGACTTAAACGGCACTCTGAGGGGACAAGCGAGATTCAATCAAGTTATGAAAGTACGAGACTTTGACCGTCGATAGAATTTGCATGCTGCAGCTCATTGGCTATCGGACCGATTTTCTTCGGAATGGACATGTTCATGGGTCCGGAAGTGGTGGAGTGTTGGGCTTTCGTGTGTGCACCAAGAGTGTTAACCCACTGTCTAACATGCCGTGCACTCTTGCCGCACCCCACGGATTACTGACGAAAATTACAGGATGGCCGATCGGTAAATTGACACAGGGAAATGAAAACGGCCACTAGTAATTTAGGAACGGCCTGTTTTGTTCGCCTTACGGCTTAAAGTCGTTTTCCTTGTATAACTATTGTTTTTAGTTAGATGAGTTTTCTGTGAAGTAGGAGCAAGTGATAAGTAAGTTAATGATGGTCACACTGGAAGCGTCTCATATATGATGTCTTATTCCGGCTTTTTACTAAGTAATTCTTCTGCAAAATTGAAGCACCCTGATTTTGAATGTTTTAGGTTCAGATGTAAGGGTCTCAGAATCTAAGACTGATCCCTCCACTTCTTTTATCTTTAGATTAAGCTTTACCCACGTCCTCGTAGGCGCGCGACATTCAGACATCAATGCTTACCGCTGACGTAGCTGTAGTTGTGGCAGTGATGATGACGTCGATGATGACGTCGACGGCGGCAATGATGATTACGTGTAGACCATTTGTGTCGGTTGTTCACTGGAACTGTGTGAAGCGAAGTCAAAATCGCCACTCGTTCAGTGTCTGATTGTCTACTGACTGATGCGCTTTGTATACCGTAATGATTACTCAGTAACACGCTAATCAGTTGAGTAATGACTGAGAAAACCAATACATACAAACGGGTGTATGTAGCCGCGGCAGTATATCTTTGAACTTTTGCCAGCTTCCTCAGTAACCTGAAACCAGTGGTTTCTTTAGATAAAACAGTAGATCATGAATGTAGGCTGGTTTATGCCCTCATGTTTCATCCAATTAGAAAGTAGCAGTTGCGGTAGCACTGGTTTAACCGTACAAGGGTTCGAATGGTCGTCAAATGTCTACCACTTGAATATGCCCTATATGAACAACAAGGTGTGTGAGATGAATGGCGTACCGTTACCTGTTCTTTTTTATACACTTTGCGGCTTTTTTCCTATGTTCCAAAGTATACTGTGAGCTGATAAATGGACTGAGAATAACACAACGTTATGAACAGGTTGTAATACTGTACGTCCTAATCGCCTCGGGTCGCCTTACTCATGAGTGTTGTACTACACTCCTGTGAAACGCCAGTCGAGACGGTTGAAACGTAGAGTATTACAACTTGCTCATAACGTTGTGTTATTCTCAATCCATTTATCAATAACATGTTAAACACGACGCCCAAACTGTTTGACTTCATTCGTACTAAATTTGGTGCGGATATCTTATATTGTGAGCTGTCTGTTAAGACTAGCCGGCTGCATTGTCTGTCGCAATTGACACAGTCATAGTGTCCAATGTTCCGAGCTTTCCACTCTCAGACGCCTGATTCTCAGACGTTTGTCGTGCAATCGTCACTGGACTGTTTGTGTGAACACTGGTAGCTGGCAGCTGTTGTGTAGAGCAAACCATAAGCTAAGACCTCTAGCTACTTCCATTCATAACGGTCTTATATCCCGTTCGGTACAGGTTTTTCTCGGTCAGTTACGTCCAGTACGACGTTCATTCACTCAACAATACTGGTTCATTTGACTTCTCGGAATTCCTCTGGCCACCGCCGTCTTTATAATGATCGGATGTTGCCCTAATTTTCTGTTCTATTGTTGGCTGCCTGCCTCGTCAGTTTGTATTTTTAATGATTATCACCGCACTTCCAAAGTCATATGCACTGGTGAGCATCAACAGCACACGGATGATTTAGTTTCTATTTGAGGAAATGTCTAATTTAGTTCCTAACCTGCTAAACCTGAGCACTCGGCGATTAAACCACGAATAGTAGGTAGTAAGCGTGTAATACGGTACTAACTACAAACATGACGTGGTTCGGTGAGCTGTT
>LOND01007986.1:0-10629 GCA_014220965.1 Paragonimus kellicotti | reverse complement strand
AAAAAAAACTTATATAGGAAGAAAGAAGAAAAAGAGGAGGGGAGGGGAAGTGGACCTAACTACTAAAAATAGCTACGTCTATATTCAAATACAACATCAAGGCGCCTACACCTTGCAAACAAACAACCGAGCTGTGAGTGAAAGTAAGGCGTCATCAGCGAGACAGCTTCCTTACGGCTTTCACTGCCCCGCATCATTAAGTGCACTCACTTCACAGACAACTCGGCCAAACAACGACAGCATTCACGCCACTGAGCTCGATTAGCCGCCATCTCACCTAACGTCTCAAGCCACCGACTCTGAGTCGCGAGGGCCCCAGCCCGGGAGACGAACCCGACCTACAGTAGCCAACCCCTTCGTGAACGATTTCATTTGTCTACGCCAGGTCATCATCTGTCCACCTCGCACCTTGCGCCAGTCAGCCGCAGCGTCCGCAAACAGTGCTCGGTGTGGCAAGCGACTATCTGGCATCCTTAGTACATGACCCAACCATCTAAGTCTGTGCAAATGTAGCGACTGAACAAGAGAACTCGTTTGACAATCAGTGCCAAACACCCGCTTCCTAACCTCCTCGTTGCTTACTCGCTGGTGCCACCCGATACGAGCGATTGAACGCAGACATCGGTGGTCAAATACCTGGAGACGGTTCACGTCCTCTACCCTGAGTGGCCAGGTTTCGCTGCCGTAAAGTAATACGGCCCTCACTGTTGTTTGATATACACGACCCTTAAGCTTCAGAGAAATACCTCTCTGTCGCCATAGGTGTCTCAGATTAGCGAACACCGCCCTAGCCTTGGAAATACGCGCTTCTATTTCATTCCCTACACCTCCGACGCCACCGCTGATGCAGCTTCCCAGGTATACAAACCGGTCAACAACCTCCATGACTTCATTATCTAACATTAAATCTACGTAACCACAGCAATCTTGCAGAAGCACTTTGCATTTTGAGGAGAGTATCGAAGACCTTAAAGAAGGGCGTGGGAAGATAGGTCTTAATGAAAGTGATGTTTGTGTCAACGCATATATCGTGAAAGAAAACCGTATCAGTTAATAAATTTGTTCGAGACGATTATAACACACCGAGTGTACGCAACTCACACGTCTCCACGGCTGTACTCATGTTCAGACGAGAGTAAATCCAATTAGTCCGTTCTTGGGTATTTTTTGATGCATGCCGTTTTTCTCTGGCAGCTTAACGATCTTTGGGTAAGGTACCGTACACAGAACGTCGCGTATCTGAACTAGCTCGTTAGGCAGCTAATACCTAGGTCTACTAAACGGAAGCTAGTCTATAAGTAAAATCGTAAACGAGGCTTGTCTTGTGTTAATGGAATTGAATGCCAGTTTGAAACCGGTTTTGCTCAACATGCAGTGAAATAATCGAGAAAGGGTCGACGCTCTTCAGACAGTATGACGACCGACAAGCAATTGCCCATCAGTATATCCTATAGATTACTTTTACAAATCTTTATGACTATAACTAAACGCAGATTACGAGTTCTGTTAGCTTCGTGTTGTCGTATTTTTACGGTTTGAAATTTGATTTGCTTAAACCTTGTACAGTAAGCACTCGTAGAACAAGAAATTGTGTAATCTTGTGTTTCTACTCCCTGTGCCCGTGTATAGTATAAAACAAACATAAAGTTGTTTAAATTTAATATTAGTTTATTAGAAAATTTTACACTCGTTAACATCGGTTACATTCCGACCATACTTAGTTTCACGATGTAACCGCCTTGGAAGTGATGGGTTCCAGATTGTTTTTGCCGGTTTTCAGTTTAAACTTGTTTTTGACCGTTGGGGAAATGGAAATGCAAGTGTTTTTCTCTGAAACAAGAACATAAATGGTTTCGGTAACACGTTTTCTAATAATATACCGCAGGTTTTCAATCCAGTGTTATCTAGGATAGAAATAACAAGGTGGCTTCAAGATGTCAACTGTTATCCGTGGCATATTGGACAGTAAGCTAAGATCGTTCCTAGATTGATGCATGTTTACCACATTTACAGTGTTCTCCCTTTGGTGTGAAGCCAGCCTCTATTTTTCCAAGAGAATCGTCTATTATCACACTTGAAACCTCTCTAAACCAGATATGTTGGGCCACTTTACAGAGATCAAACAACTTGTTCAGTTGCAATCTCTACCAAGTGAGCACAATTGAGGCTAGAAAATGCTAGTGTAGATGGTCCTGAACCCCAAATGCTTTTATAAATTTGTGTGAGCTGGGTGTAAAATTGATTGTCTACTTCAACCGCAGTCGGCGTCAGCAAAGCAAATATCAAGGTCTGAATGTGAATTAACATAAAAGTGAGCATGCGGACGGTAGCTAGTTCCGTCGGTGAGACGTTATCTAGTAGAACCTGTTTATTTTTCGGCGAATAATTTGAAGTTTTCAGCTCATATAATGCAGAACGCACAATGATAAAAACCGAGGCGGAATATATTGTTGATAGTATACGAGTACAAATAATTGCGGAACGTGAAGAATGTCCTACATATCTGTTAGTGCAATGGACGTCAAACAGATTAAAGGCTACATTTCCTATGTAGGACTCGTTCCTAAGAGAATGCTAGAATAATTTTCAGAATGCTTCAAAAAATAAGAACAGAGGGGTGTCCACGCAAGTAGAGGTTGGGTTTCCGAGTGTACAGAAAACCATGATATTAGTTGCCGAGTGTGTCTCAAACGAAGATACATCGAACCGGTTTGAAGATATCTGAAAATCATGGGACAATGAACGATGTGAGGATTTTTTTTGACTACAGCACGGTAAGTGGACTTTTTGTTAACTCGGGTTTACCGACAGTTTGGCGATTGAAAACCATCTGTGTGTTGGCCTTAACAAAGTTCAGAATGAGATTACCAGCAACAACAACGCTTCAGGCAAGAAAACGGAATCCACTTGTTATTGGGAAAAGTAGACATGCAATACGTTCAGAGAATAGAAACTCTTTAAAAGTTGATATCCACTATAATGCTAGTCGAAATCCTTTGAGAACGTGTGGATTGTGAATCACTCCACTTAACAAAAATACTGGTGTGCAATCAGCTGCGCGTTTCATCTGCTGGCATTCCTTGACATTATACTTGTGATTTTTACATTGGAATAAAATGACCAGGCTTCAGTTTATGGAAGCGTATATCATGAGATATATGACACTGAATAACAGAAAGCGACTTCAGATGCATGTGCTTAATTTAACGGATGACGTATCCATTTTGGAAGTTGCTTTCCGGCATACAAAATGCAGTTTTCTTAACTTAATTTCATATTAACCAGTTAGATCAATTTGATGGATACCATACAGTGGGCAAGACAATTCTGGGACAGTGTGTTCCAGTTGATAATCGTTGATTGATTTAGTCGACATGAACTGGTTGGTCACCCTGTGTTACGTGTTCATGAAACGCGATCCAACAGCAGCCCCAACCATCATGAAGCATCATAACTTCTAAAGAAGTAGGCGGCAATGAGAACACTTGGTTTCAAACTGTTTAAAGGTTTATGAACAGACGACTGCAAAGAATACACCGACGACAAATAAATTTTGATTCAACGAAGAACGCAATGGTCCCAGGGAGAAGGAAGTAAACGAGATTTAATCAAGAAGGCTATTCAGTATGTCCATCAATATCAACAGCTTGTGTTGAATGCGTGTTTGTCATTCATTCCAGTTTTGTGTTAATATCAAAGAAACCTACAGCACACTGAACTTAGAGCGAAAATAGACTATTAGCAATGGCTATTTTTTTTTTGGAGAATTGAGAGTGTTGATCAAGAGGCTGTCAACAGTTTTTCATAAAATTTTGAGTGACCAAACTAAAGCAATCATAGATTGTGAACAAACATCATTACTGTCCTTAGAGAAAACCACGTTGGAGCGAACGAATTTAGCCGGTCCTGATGTTGTCCGCTCCGGGGACAGTTCAGCAATTGCATCGATAATTTTGATTATTCAACACTTACCATATTGACCACGGTGATATTTTTTGGTAATTCTGCCTCCTTTGAATGCTTCGATGACTGGATACTAAGCGTTGTCCTTTCAGTGGTTATCTTGAAATAAATACATGAAATTGACGTAACAACGTGGGAAGGAGTTGTTCGGTGACCGCTATTTTAGCCAAACCATTTACATGGAAAGTTATGAAGTTAAAAATAAAAGAAGGTTGCTAACCTGCTGACAGGTAAACATATTCCACTTATTCACGCTGACGAATAATGAACCAGTTTCGCTGGACCTCACACATTCTTCTGCTACGTAGACAGTCAGCCACTTTGCGACTAAGGCAGGATGACTTGCCAAATCTTTTAAATGTATATCAACCGAAAGGAGAATTCAGTTCAAGTTTTTTATCTCGCAAGTCATGTTTTAATAAATTCATGGAGTTAAACGTAGATCAATGCAGTGGGTGAACAATACAATTTACCGTACGGAGAGGACACGGCAAGGAAACGCGGTGTTCGTTTAGCATTTGCAGTGATTGACAGTTCATTTTGTCGCTATCTGAAATCCAGACTATCTTTTAAAAGTTCATTCAACAATTTTCACAAAATGACTTTGTATGTTTCGTGTCGAAATGTGTACCTCATACTTCGAATTGTGAGACATGTTTTACACAAGCTGTTGAAAACGTTTTGTTATGAAGCACTTCATTCAGTTGTGAGACAATAGAATGTTTTTCTTCCATAAAAAACACTGTTGATATGGGGTTGATGTGGAGTCATTAGAAAGCTATGAACACAGTCTTTCGAAATTTGCAACTGTTCAGAGATCGGCTCGCAATCAAGTTCATATATTCATATATCAGATTATATTAGCTCATGTTATGGCGAACAGTATGAAGATACGATGTGAGGGTAAAGTTTCACTATCGAGCTGTTCATAACAGGTTTTGAAAACGTCAAGCACTACTCTCCTGTTGATTGGTTGCAATTAAGGATATACTGTATAGGCTACGAGAGGTAATCCCGATGTGCATCAAAACCACCACGCCAATCTTTGTTAAGATGTCGATCAGTGCAACTGTAATGAATCTGCCCCGAAGAATCTCCGAGTACTCCGGTTAGGAATGACTACATTTTGAAGGAGTGTGAAACTGACCATTGTGGGCCATACGATGAAGAGAGCTTTTCAACAGAATGAGGCACCTGAATATGTTTATCGGCGCTTATTAGATGCTAATCATAGAAAAAACCGTTTACCCTTTGTTAATACATCCTTCCAAGACTTAAACTGATCAATTAGATATCTGCCACTAAGAAAACCATAACATATTTGATTGGTTTTCACTTACAAATTGTGTCGGAGTGCTGGGAGACAGGGTGAGAAAATCCGAAGGAGTCGGTAGTTTTCGATAGAGAACTGGTTCTTCGCGACACGTTGGAGAAATGTCCACCTTCATGCCGAAAATAGAAAAGGTAAAATGGACTGAGTATACTTACACTAAACACGTTCAGGAGAATTGGGACCCGGTCCGTTAAATGTCGCTTCACCGAAGCTCTATAGAAATGTTGATACGTGAATTAAGGAATTAGATAGGTTCAGTTACCCGTGTGGTCATTTCGTAAACTGGAAGGTTAAGTATATTCCAGTAAATACAAGGAAGGCCTATAGAAAATAACGATGCTTTTGTTTGAGATTGCCATGCAATGCAGAAAAACAACTAGTTAACTTCGGACTGGTTGACCTTAGTAGTGAGCAATAGGACTTGTGTTCTGGTAAGTTCAGCGAATAGATTACTTTCCGATACAAGACTTGTTTATTTCATTTGAAATGTTCCGATAAGTGAACATATTTCACCCTGAATGTTGTTGGTGTCACAGTGCCCGCAAAGTCCGGAGCGAGCCTTGGAGATAGACCCATTGTGTATAGTCTGATTAAATTTAACTACTTATGAGTAACACATACAAAAATAAGATGTTTTTACGAATGTAAGGGGTATCTTTGAGAATTGGGGAAAGCATTACCGATAGACCGCCGAATTTTATCTATTCCTACAATTACTCCTGGACATCACGAAAGTGCCCTTCGTTGTAACGGTTCGTTAGAGTAGCTCAGCGAAACGTATACTAACGTGTCATACTACAGGCGTATCTTCAGCAATAGTTACCAACGTTGTAACTAGACTGTCCATTACAAGCCAAGTGCAACCATGTGAGGGTTATATTGGATAAAAGTGTCGATGTTTTTTCTAAACAATTTTTATAAGTCTTTGCAAAGATTGAACACTCCCTTTCATACTTGGCACAACAATGGTCAACACGACCCGCACCAGTGCCTTATATCTAAAGATTCTGCAAGACCAATGCAGAGTTAGAGGTATCAGCCACCTTTTTGAAAACAGTATTACACACAGGGCTTAACACTGCACTAAACTTATTTTGCAATTCAGAACTAAAGTGGCCAAAATAACAGTCGTGAAATTTGAGTTCCTGAAATGAGCGCAGATGTACCAAGATGATACAAAATTATATTTCACTAGGTGACAGTACGACTTTCGAAGGAGTCTCCATTCTGAAAAATGGTTTTATTATGGAGTTTTAAGGGTGCTATTGTCAGTCATCACCGGGGACTGTTTACAAAAACGGAGTTGCTCTGACGAGGTTACGTCGCATGTCAATGATACGTAGACAACCTAAACGGGCGTTTATGACAATAACCAAAATCTAATATAGAAACTCACACTTTGACCTTGAATCTTTTCCATCGGTTCACCAATTTTTCTGGTAGGCTCACACAAAGGTCGAAGATAACAGTAACTACTGACTGTCAAAGATCGTCGTACACAAACGTGTGAGTCTCTGTCGCTGGTTTTGTGAAGAATTCTGCCCTTATTTTTGCGGTCCATGAAAATTTTCATAGTCTTCCCCAATAACTTCATTTGAGATCTCCTAGGATCCCGAACATATTCGTATAACTAAGCAAAATGTTTCAGACACATAGCACGTGACGTCATTGTCAGAATTCACAAAAGCTCAGAAAGCACCGAAGATACCCCAAACCATTCTCGAATAAATTTGGGTTTCGCCCATTTCTGCATAGAAGATAGACTAACAAGCACTGTGAACACCTATTCACACTTCGTTATAGTTTCCCCATCAAATTATTTATGTTATTTCAGCCCTCCTCTTTAAAAACGTTTCAGTTTTTATTGCAAGGGCAACTCCATTTTAGAAAATACTTAAACAATCTAAATCAGTCTTACGAATTATTGCAGTTGCGATGAGCATAAGGCGAACATCTAACTGAAACTTGCTGTCTCATCCGAATAGACACTTTTAGCAATGCCATACAAATAGTTGACATTCACTTGTTTCCGTGTATTCCGCAAACCGTTTAGATATGCCTGTCAGTGTGGGTGGGAATATCATCTTGGCAATTGGTTTCGGTTCCAACCAGATTGGCTTTCATTTGAAGCATTTAAGTTCGATAACCAGAATGCATGATGTCCAATTCTTTCCAGCATGGTTATGGTTTGGAATGACTTGTAAAATGCTAGAGTGAAATAGCACAATTGCACGAGCAAGACCACAGTAAACACGCAGAATATCACAGTGGTTAAAGCCAACTGAATAGCGTTGAATGGCTGACTGATAACCGTATCGTAGTTATTCACTCCTAAAGTAACCAACTAGAGATCATTTTTATACACGACCTTAGTGCAGGTCACACAACAGTATGCAGAGAAGAGCAAAAGCGTTGATCGTCAGGATAGTTGGGGACGCGTACTAATAGTGAGAGGAGAATGAACGATTTCTGTGTATTAAGAACAAGCATAGTTTGATTGAATTAACGTATTTTGTGGCCAGTCCAGTATATGGAATTATAATTCAATTTAAACAAACTTACTCTACAAATTCGATTATAAGTTACAAATCGAGTAGTGGTGCTGTGTATATGGCTGGAGATATCAAACTAAACGTTCATGCACTTTGAAACCAAAGTTCCCAAGGCTATATTTAAATGATTGTTCAACTTCAGAACTAGGTGAACAAATGTCGTTGTTGAAAGGCCTTTCAATGAACAGATGTTGCTGAACACACCTTATCCAGATCCACCTGTAGACGCCTTATCAGCTAACACAGGTGGATTGTAAACCGATTGAGTGTGTGGTATTTTAAGGGTTCGGAAGGCACGGTTGTGCTTATCAACACATTCGAAATATGAGAGACGCGGGTGGTTTACATATGAACTCAAATTCTATACCGGACCACTCCCATTAAGCCCAATGTGGTTCTTAGCCTCCATCTGGTCTCGTGATATTGAATATCAAGGGTGCACATCCTGGCCAACAGGTGTGGTGTGTCAAACTGTTGATTAAGATAAGTTAATGTTTGGAGTAACTGTTGCACACAAAATGTTTATCCCTCACGTTTGAGTTGGTGTTGTAAACGGAACAATCTACTCTTCCCTGGGAAGGTTAACGATGTCAATGCTGTGAGGTGTAAGCTAAAAGGAAACATTCGCGTTGTCTCATCCATTCTGCCAACTTAAGAACCATTTCAAACGAATTTGGCTTACCATCAATTTCGGAAGTTAACTCAACACAAAACAGTAATGTAACGTGGCAAGGCGAGACATAAAAATACTTCCGACAACTCATGTTTCCTTCCATTTACATTGCGAAGCGAAACAAACCGCCGACTTATACGTCTAAAGAAGGTTGCTGTTAGTGTCGTATTCTCCAAATCCAATTAAAACTTGTTCATTTCAAACTGAACACCAACCACACCTGATCGTAGCATTCTCATTCAGACAAGCTTCTTAGCTAGGTCACCTCGAATGGAACTACCAGGCTCGAGTTTTGCTCTTATTAAGGCTCATCATTAGTGAAATCTGGTCCTCGTGCTCGTGATATTAACGTGTTAACCATAACGCAATAGGCATGACCAAATAATCATAGTTGAACGTTCAACGACAACCGTGTGTGAGTAGTGCTCAGATTGCCATATCAGTTCAAAAAGAGAAAAAACAGAGACACTCTGTTCACTCTGATCGATAAGTCCGTGATCGGAACTTCATAGTTGGGTTGAAGTTACTGTCTTCATTGAATCAGTTGAGCATGGTTCAAATCTTTAATAAAACTTCGAGGGTTTCGATGATTACAAATTGAAGACCATCCATCTTTGAACGCAGCCTTCGTACTTAGATAGGCCTTGCGTCAATAATGTTCAGTCCACCCGATCACTATGAAAGAAGAATAAACTTTTAAGACGATAACCACAGACCTCTTTCACTTATTTTTGTCACCGCCTACTGGACATGGCGCATTTTTAATTCAACTGAGGGCATATCGAGATATAAGAGGTAGGTTTCATGAAATGATGGTACAATACAAAAGATTTCAAACTTTAATCAATCAGTGTTACCAGTAAGGAGCTAAGTACCACTGAAAGTAAGTGTTGACTTTTGCATGACAGTGAACAAAACGTCGTGTCTAAAATTCAGTCATGACCACTTATGCTTAAGAATAAGGCTGCTCGATCCTCCAAAAACGGTGAAATTCAATTATCTCGGTAACTCCAATCTGTAATTCTGCTAATGAGGCAGATTGCATTGTATCTGTCGATCGGCGTTGAACAAACGGAGAATTGAAGAATTCTACCTGAAAGTGTATGCTATGAGTGAGTAGCGCTCAAACTAAGAATGGCGTCATCAGTTTCAGAACCAACAGGTCTGAGAATGGGTAACCTCAACACTTGATCTAGAAGTATAACAATTTGGTGTAGGAAGGCATATGCGGGAAATTCTCCTGACATTTGAGGTCTCACAAGTGTCAAACCTGTGTCGCCACAATTCTGCTTAAAAAGTAAATGTTTTTAAGGTGCACCGGAAGCAAGAAAAGCGTATGAAAATGAAATCGATCAGTTTCAAAACAGAGCTGTCCCATCAGGATGCTGAAGACAAAGAGTTTAACGCAACCTAATTCAACTTACCTCATGATTTTGTTTTCTCATTGGAATCAGAACCGATGGTCTCTACAAACGACGTGTATAAATAGGAAGAGATATTTGTGTTATCTGATTTGATTGTCGAAATGCTGACGGTTTTTTGTACACGGAATACCAGTGCCATTCAATGCTGACCGACCAGTTTAGGCGAAGCATTTGGTTGAATTTCCGTTTTTATCAACATAAGTATCACGCTTGTTATCGGTTACAGAACTTCAGCGTGTGAGATATACATACGGAACATTACTTTGATAAACTCCTCCTACTGTTGTGCACAACATTTGCGAGAACTATTCAAATATAAACGCTAAAACAAACTCATCGTGAAAGGTGATCGGTTTAATTTATGGAAAACGAATTTATGGTATTCACCGTTATTTTTAACTAACTTTTCGAGGTTAAAATATATGCTGGGAAAAGTGGCTAGCCCTTTAGAACGTGAGAATTTCGCATGCATAACGGTGGTTTAACTTTTCTCCTACAGCGCACACTTCCAATAACACAGGCAGTTGTGATGACTCAGCTTAGTCGATAGGAAACTTAGGCTCAACAACCAGTTTCAACCTCATTTAGACCTATCAGCTGATGTTAGCATGAACGAGATTCGAACCGATAACTTTTGTACTGCTCTCTAAACTAAAGTTTACAAAATAATTGATCCTTTAGGTT